>OY821521.1:133503151-133720651 GCA_963682025.1 Cordilura impudica
TCATTTTTCATTTTTTATTTTTTATTTTTCATTTTTCATTTTTCATTTTTAATTTTTCAGTGCTCATTTTCCATTTTTCATCTTTCATTTTTAATTTTTGATTTTGATTTTTAATTTTTCCGTTTTCATTAGGGATTATATTTTTTCTTTCATATTAGCGATTTTTTTTTATTATATTATGATAACGATAAAAATAAGTGGCAATACTACTAACATAGCTCATGGTTGTTGTGTTTGTTGGTATGATTGCATCTTTTTTTTGTGGCTTTTTTATGAACTGTGAATGTTGTTGTACAACCGTTATGTTCAGTTCAACCACTAAAATATTAACAAGCACTGGGGGGTTTTTTTTTTGGAGGTATCTATTTTTTTCCTCGTATCTAAGTACAATGATGTCCGATTTACCCCATTTTGAGCACAGACCTGGTGGGAATAATGGCAAATGGTACTAACTTTAACTTTGCCCAGTTAAATGATTTTTTTGTGAATGAACGTGATTTCAACAGACAGAGAGGCAGACAGACTCGAGCTGTGATAAGGATCAAGAATATATACACCTTATGGGGTCGGAAACTGGTTTTTCGATGCGTTACAAACGGAATGACAACTACATATATATACCCTCTGCCACTGAGGTGTGGAGGTATAAAAACGTAAACTATTTATTTAGATTTACAGACGAAGGAAGTGTATTCCTATAAAAACTGATTTAAAAATATCTTTTGTTGTTTTTCCAGTAGCAAAATCAAAAGTTGCTGTGCGAAAACTCAAACAGTGGAAGGAAATGGGTTATACATTAAATCTATGAAAGCTGTTTTATAAGAGCCAGTGCTTTTATTATTTGGACCTATTGCTTATCGATATAATATATATGAAATAATTATCTCCGACTATATCGGTATAATAAGAGTGGATTCTACTTAGGTGATACATCGGTTTATATCGTGTTTTATTTATTTTTTGTTGTTGCCTTGCACCCTTAGATCAACATATATCTTGAAGATCCGAACAATGCCGGGTAATCTGTCAGTTAAAACCTTAAGTACTCTCCAAAACAATAAGAAAAGAAAAGCATAAAAACCATCACTAGTAACATCAACAATAACAATTTATATAAATTTACGAAATTTTCATTTTATGTCTAACAATGACGGTTTGGCTTCAACTCTGAAACGGAAAATTCTCACTATTGTTTGACGCGTGGGAATGATTAAATATTCCACTTGCTCTAAAATACGTACTTAAATACCCTCACATACGTACATACATATATACATACAAATATACACACATACAAACTTACATTCGAGTACATACAAACATCGTTTTTATGCTTTTTCGTTTAAACTTTTTTCGTTGTTGTTTTTGCGTTATTTGTTTGAAATTTATAATGATCCCTTCGTGCTAAAAACTCTTGTTGAGTTAAATATCAGAAAAAAACCGTCCAAAACAATAAAAATATATACATATACAACAAAAAACAAAAGAAACAACAAAAAAAAAACGAAAAATTTAACTTTATGTAAAGCTTCAGAAATTCAACCACAACAGAGATCTCTTTAGACCGTTTATTTCACTGAAATTAAGTCTCTCATTTTTTTTAAAACTTCTTTCTTTATGGTTCAGTGATATTGTAATGGTGGCACTACCATTGGTAACACTTTTCATGCCTCATCAAAGTATAATGGATGATGACTAACTTTAACTTTACTTCTTGCTACTTTTTCTCTTCAATGAAACATATGATGGGAATATTGTTTTTCATCTTATGAATTTTCAGAAATTAACTTATTAAAAATCTAATTGGCGAAATTAATTTAGTTAATATGAGGATTTCACGGAAAATTAAGCTATTTTTGTTGTTTAACCCTAAAGAAATACACATCGCGTTTTTGTACTTTTTTAGGGACATGTTTAATTAATGGGAACTTCTATTTCAAATCAACGAAGAGAGAGAGACTTGGCATAATCGCTTTAAACTAAGCAATATATAATAATTTTGTCAAAAAACATAATTCACGTGATCAAACTTTTGAGAGGCACTCCAAACTTGATCCACAATTTAAGAAAGGATACTTTTAAGACAAATTTTTTTATGATTCATAAAATGTATCTAGTAGTGGTTGGACTATGTACTAGTTTTAATATTTAAATACATAGTGTTAGTTCATATTAAATTTGGTCAATAAACAACATAGAAATACATAAATGAAAAAAAGCAAGAACTTCACATTTGTTGCAGAGTTTAAAATAAACAAGTAAGAAAATTATAGTCGGTCTAGAACGGCTATACGATACCTTATACCATGCATTTAGAGACCTTATCTCTTGAGTCCAACTGATTGGACATGGAAACTAAGCATTGTTATTAATTTCTTTGCCTTCCGAATATGAAAAAGTTTATAGCGGATGCTATATTTATATTGGGACTAGGTCTCAAATGGACCATCCCTGACCATATTTGGTAACGTCACTTATTTTTGCAACAACATATACAAACTAAATTTGAGAAAAATCTGTGCAATATTTTTGGTTTTTGATAGATTTAAGTGAAGTTCGTGAAGATATTGGGGCTATGACTAAGAAATCTCCTACAGGTTAATCTTTGGGCCAATGACCAAATTTGACCGAAATCTATATGACAATTTGGGTCTAATGACAATTTAAGTCGATCTCATAGGGGTCATTTGTATGGGGACTAGGTCTGAACATAAACCGATTTTCACCAATTTAAACAGCGTTCGTCCTATGGCCAAGAAAAGCTTATGAATCAAATGTAATCTAAATATATTCATATTTGCGAACTGTAGTTTGACAACAATGCATACATGGACTCGTGTATTAACATCTATACCTACAGTAAATACATATATGATGGGCTCATAAAGATCCTAATGTACAGACGGACGGACTTCGCTAAATCGACTCAGAAAGTGACTCTGTGTCGATCGGTATAATAAAAGAGTGGTTTATGTCATATACCATCAGCACAAAGTCATGATACCCTGGCCACATACTGGTGTACGGTATAAAAAGTAAATTAGATGGAGTTTTATTATTGAAATTTGATTTCATATGTTTGCATTTGGTTCAACATTTCATTTTGCAACTTATAGAGGTGAAATAAGAAATATATAAAGTTGGGATATATACCCAACAACTATTTTCTATAAATTATTAAATTTACACAAATTGTGTTTTTTTTTTCTCTATTATTGCAATCTATTTTACAAAAATAATAAGTAAATCTAATAATATTTACAATTAATTTAAAAATATTGAGTTCCAATGAACTCAATAAAAATATATCTATAATATTAATAGGCTGGGCGATTTCTTGTGACCGATGTTCTGTTCTACCATTTTATCCCGCTTTTGACCAAACGTATATTATTTGAAAGGTATTTCTTTTTAGCCGTTTTACAGATTTACAGATTTTTAAATTTTTCCTTTATTTTGAGTAAATTGCATTTAAAGTTGCTACTAACACATACATAAAACTATACATATGCTATGTGTGTTTTATTAAATTTCTTAATGTGTTTGTTATCTTCATTCGCAATAATAATAAACCATAAAAGTGTTGGTTTGTGAATTGGCTAAGTTGAAAAATAAAGCTGACTCGAATTTCGAGCGCTGGAATATGCCAGTATAACATTAATGTACTATTTACATATACATTTCCATATACATAGATCAAATACGTGAAATCTTTTTAGATTATGTCACTGTCATCTAATAGGTTAATAGCTAAAACATTTGAATGATTGCTTAGTCTATCAAGATATCTTTCACTAAACTTGTTGATTTCGTTTTTTATTGTTGATATATCGATATCACTATATATGTTGGTGTTTTTAATAAATCAGGGCGCATTAGATATTAGTCGTAATGTTTTTGATTGATACCTTTGCAGAATTTCCCCATAGTTGCAAACCATACGTCCAAACTGGCTAGAGAATAGTTTTATATAAAATAATTATTTTCCAGGCTTAATTCAGATTTCGATCCTAGCAGCGAAAACATTTTTTTGTTTTGTTTCTTAAATATTCATTCTTTTTTTCGATATTTTCCTCCATGTAAGTCTTCTGTTTAGGTATAGCCTCAAATACTTCACATTGTTACTTGTTGGAATAGATGTTCCATTCAAAGTTATGCCTGGACAATCACCATTCCTCAGCGTAAATGTTACGTGAACGGACTTTTCCTTGTTATTTCTAATGTTCCATTTTTACAACCAACTTTGTATAAGATTCAATTCATTTTGTACCTTTTCAGAAGCTTCAATTAATGACTCATATGATGCTAGTATAGCAGTACCATCATCATATGTTGCAATGGTTAATCCATCCATTGTTGGTATATCAGATGTAAAAATCGTATAAAGTACTGGGCCCAATACACTGCCCTGTGGAATACCAGATTTAATTTAACAAAATATATGTATATAAAAGGGAAAGTTTGTTTGTGGTTTATATTTAGAAGGCTACACCTTTGAACCGATCTTTTTGAAAATTTCAAAGTGTCATACTCTATATTTTGATAGAACGATAGATTATATATATTTTATATATTGAGTGGGCGTGGAACATCATATACGAAGTAAACTATCTGGAGTAATATGAATGCTACAGTCTTGAAACTTTGTGTGGGTCCATATATTATTACTGTCAGTAGTCGTGTCCAACTAAATATGGACGGGATCTAAATAGTGAGCTTGGAACTTCAATAAGAAGTAACCGATATAAACTGTTATAATATTGGGAACCTAGTTACTTTGTATGAGCTCGTGAGTATGGGAAAAATATGTGGGATCACACTGGAAGGAGTGGCATATCCCATACACAGTTAATATTAATATTCGGAATAATTTTATAGCGAGAGCATTGAATCATTATGTGATTAGTCAATTATGTAACCAGTCGAAAGAGAAGTGGGCGGTATCGGACCAATTGGTATGGCACCTTCCACATATAGTTCAAAAGTTATAAATGTCATAGCAACGCGGATCAATTTAGGAAAAAAAAAAAATAATCCACTCCTCATATTTAAGGCGATACCTAATACTTTCCAAACCACACCTAAACTGAACTTCTAAGTAACCTACTTTTAAATAATAATCGTAAAAAATAACAGTAATTATATCTTGGAAACTATAAGTATATATACTATATTCTAAAAGAGTGAGGGAGCCCCGTTCGTTGATATAAGGCTTATCCCCATAAAAATTGTAACATAAATAAATCGCAATAACAAAATAGTCGATTTTAATAAAATTACGACTAATAGATGGGAATATTATTTAAATTCAGTTATTATATATTATAAGCGCTTTTTTATACGGTCTGGACACAGACAAGTTCCGAGAAACAAGTGTGATATTATTAGCGACTTGTTTTTTGTTTTTCTTCATTACTTTTACAGCAGTCCACTATCATTTAATTGACCTTAGTTCTGAGAAGTTGGGTAGATTGGTGTAAAATTTAAATTTTTTATGCTGATTATCGGGTGGTTTATTGCAATAATATCCGGCAAGATCAGGTCAAAAAATGTATGTGACTTGTTCTGCTTTAGGAATAGAAGCGAATGCTTTATAGTAAAAATCTATATTAATTGCACTCGAATTGCTTCTTTCTCACAACAATAAATAGACTGTTTATATAAAACTTTATTCAGGAACTTCGTTTTTATACCCTCCACTCCAGTGTGCAGAGGGTATATATAAGTTTGTCATTCCGTTTGTAATAATTAGAAAAAAATTTTGGACCCCATAAAATATATATATTTGTGATCCTTATAACAACCGGAGTTGATATAGCGATGTCCGTCTGTCCGTCTGTGGAAATCACGATGGCGGCATCAATCGGGCAGCTAGGGTGCTCGCTGACATCAAAAATAATTCACTAACATCCTGAAAAGTTTGCTGTTTAAAATCGTTCAAATCGGTCGATTAGGGCCCGAGATTTGAATGATGAATTAAAAAAAGTCTTGAAAAAATATAATTTTCTATGTTGTTCTTGTCACGATAACGCCCTCAATAGGATAGATAAGGTGATCATTTTTAGTGAGAATGATTCTCCAAATTCATGGGAAGATTTCTGTTTCAAAAATCATTAAAATCGGTGGAACAGGTCCAGGGAAATCTCTGAAAAATTAAAAAAAAAATTAAAAATATGATGTTTCTATAGTGTTCTTGTTGTTATTCTAAATGTTATATTGTTGTCATAGCTGGACTTGTTGTTTTTGTGGTCGTTGTGGTAATAATATAATGAAAACTAACCCTTTGTACATTTTTTTTATCAACTCTGGTAGAAAACTTTAAAAGTTTCCATTGTTTTGGCATCACTAAAAAAATTTACTGGATCATTTCTGTCATTGCCACGAGCCTGCCTGCAAAGTTTCAGATCGATTGGGTCACGGGATAGGGGTTAAAATCGATCCAAAATTTTTTCGACAAGCAGACACTACGAGTTAATATAAAGGGAGTAAAAATTCACCAGCATCTAAAGCAAATAACGCTAAAATACCTAGTTGTTAATAAAACAAGTAAGGCCCAGTTTTTAAGATGTCAGTTAAACCTTGTTTAGTTAAACCGAGAATTAATTTTTTCAGACATATCCAAATTCATAAAGGAATTGATGGATAAATTCTGCGTTTAACAAAACTAGGTTTAACTGATATCTCAAAAACTGGGTCTAAGAGTGTTAAATTCGGCTGTGCCGAATTTTTTGATACCCTCCACCTGAGTCTTTAATTTTTAATTTTTAATTTTTAATTTTTAATTTTTAATTTTTAATTTTTAATTTTTTATTTTTAATTTTTAATTTTTAATTTTTAATTTTTAATTTTTAATTTTTAATTTTTTATTTTTAATTTTTAATTTTTAATTTTTAATTTTTAATTTTTACTTTTTAATTTTTAATTTTTAGTTTTTAATTTTAATTTTAAATTTTTTTTTTAATTTTTAATTTTTAATATTTAATATTTAATGTTTAATATTTTATATTTAATATTTAATTTTTAATTTTTAATTTTTAATTTTTAATTTTTAATTTTTAATTTTTAATTTTTAATTTGTAATTTGTAATTTTTAATTTGTAATTTTTAATTTTTAATTTTTAATTTTTAATTTTTAATGTTTAATTTTTAATTTTCAATTTTTAATTTTTAATTTTTAATTTTTAATTTTTAATTTTTAATTTTTAATTTTTAATTTTTAATTTTTAATTTTTAATTTTTAATTTTTAATTTTTAATTTTTAATTTTTAATTTTTAATTTTTAATTTTTAATTTTTAATTTTTAATTTTTAATTTTTAATTTTTAATTTTTAATTTTTAATTTTTAATTTTTAATTTTTAATTTTTAATTTTTAATTTTTAATTTTTAATTTTTAATTTTTAATTTTTAATTTTTAATTTTTAATTTTTAATTTTTAATTTTTAATTTTTAATTTTTAATTTTTAATTTTTAATTTTTAATTTTTAATTTTTAATTTTTAATTTTTAATTTTTAATTTTTAATTTTTGATTTTTAATTTTTAATTTTTAATTTTAATTTTTAATTTTTAATTTTTAATTTTTAATTTTTAATTTTTACTTTTTAATTTTTAATTTTTAATTTCTAATTTTTATTTCTTATTTTTTAATTTTTTATTTTTAATTTTTAATTTTTAATTTTTTATTTTTAATTTTTAATTTTTAATATTTAATTTTTAATTTTAGATTTTTAATTTTTGATTTTTAATTTTTAATTTTTAATTTTTAATTTTTAATTTTTAATTTTTAATTTTTAATTTTTAATTTTTAATTTTTAATTTTTTATTTTTAATTTTTAATTTTTAATTTTTAATTTTTAATTTTTAATTTTTAATTTTTAATTTTTAATTTTTAATTTTTAATTTTTAATTTTTAATTTTTATTTTTTAATTTTTAATTTTTAATTTTTAATTTTTAATTTTTAATTTTTAATTTTTAATTTTTAATTTTTAATTTTTAATTTTTAATTTTTAATTTTTAATTTTTAATTTTTAATTTTTAATTTTTAATTTTTAATTTTTAATTTTTAATTTTTAATTTGTAATTTTTAATTTTTAATTTTTAATTTTTAATTTTTAATTTTTAATTTTTAATTTTTAATTTTTAATTTTTAATTTTTAATTTTTAATTTTTAATTTTTAATTTTTAATTTTTAATTTTTTATTTTTAATTTTTAATTTTTAATTTTTAATTTTTAATTTTTAATTTTTAATTTTTAATTTCTAATTTTTAATTTCTAATTTTTAATTTTTAATTTAAAATTTAAAATTTTTCATTTTTAGTTTTTAATTTTTAGTTTTTAATTTTTAATTTTTAATTTTTAATTTTTAATTTTTAATTTTTAATTTTTAATTTTTAATTTTTAATTTTTAATTTTTAATTTTTAATTTTTAATTTTTAATTTTTAATTTTTAATTTTTAATTTTTAATTTTTAATTTTTAATTTTTATTTTTTAATTTTTAATTTTTAATTTTTAATTTTTAATTTTTAATTTTTAATTTTTAATTTTTAATTTTTAATTTTTAATTTTTAATTTTTAATTTTTAATTTTTAATTTTTAATTTTTAATTTTTAATTTTTAATTTTTAATTTTTAATTTTTAATTTTTAATTTTTAATTTTTAATTTTTAATTTTTAATTTTTAATTTTTAATTTTTAATTTTTAATTTTTAATTTTTAATTTTTAATTTTTAATTTTTAATTTTTAATTTTTAATTTTTAATTTTTAATTTTTAATTTTTAATTTTTAATTTTTAATTTTTAATTTTTAATTTTTAATTTTTAATTTTTGATTTTTAATTTTTAATTTTTAATTTTAATTTTTAATTTTTAATTTTTAATTTTTAATTTTTAATTTTAATTTTAATTTTTAATTTTTAATTTTTAATTTTTAATTTTTAATTTTTACTTTTTAATTTTTAATTTTTAATTTTTAATTTTTAATTTTTAATTTTTAATTTTTAATTTCTAATTTTTATTTCTTATTTTTTAATTTTTTATATTTAATTTTTAATTTTTAATATTTAATTTTTAATTTTAGATTTTTAATTTTTGATTTTTAATTTTTGATTTTTAATTTTTAATTTTTAATTTTTAATTTTTAATTTTTAATTTTTAATTTTTAATTTTTAATTTTTAATTTTTAATTTTTAATTTTTAATTTTTAATTTTTAATTTTTAATTTTTAATTTTTTATTTTTAATTTTTAATTTTTAATTTTTAATTTTTAATTTTTAATTTTTAATTTTTAATTTTTAATTTTTAATTTTTAATTTTTAATTTTTAATTTTTATTTTTTAATTTTTAATTTTTAATTTTTAATTTTTAATTTTTAATTTTTAATTTTTAATTTTTAATTTTTAATTTTTAATTTTTAATTTTTAATTTTTAATTTTTAATTTTTAATTTTTAATTTTTAATTTTTAATTTTTAATTTTTAATTTGTAATTTTTAATTTTTAATTTTTAATTTTTAATTTTTAATTTTTAATTTTTAATTTTTAATTTTTAATTTTTAATTTTTAATTTTTTACTTTTAATTTTTAATTTTTAATTTTTAATTTTTAATTTTTAATTTTTAATTTTTAATTTTTAATTATTAATTTTTAATTTTGAATTTCTAATTTTTAATTTCTAATTTTTAATTTTTAATTTTTAATTTAAAATTTTTCATTTTTAATTTTTAGTTTTTAATTTTTAGTTTTTAATTTTTAATTTTTAGTTTTTAATTTTTAATTTTTAATTTTTAATTTTTAATTTTTAATTTTTAATTTTTAATTTTTAATTTTTAATTTTTAATTTTTAATTTTTAATTTTTAATTTTTAATTTTTAATTTTTAATTTTTAATTTTTAATTTTTAATTTTTAATTTTTAATTTTTAATTTTTAATTTTTAATTTTTAATTTTTAATTTTTAATTTTTAATTTTTAATTTTTAATTTTTAATTTTTAATTTTTAATTTTTAATTTTTAATTTTTAATTTTTAATTTTTAATTTTTAATTTTTAATTTTTAATTTTTAATTTTTAATTTTTAATTTTTAATTTTTAATTTTTAATTTTTAATTTTTAATTTTTAATTTTTAATTTTTAATTTTTAATTTTTAATTTTTAATTTTTAATTTTTAATTTTTAATTTTTAATTTTTAATTTTTAATTTTTAATTTTTAATTTTTAATTTTTAATTTTTAATTTTTAATTTTTATTTTTTATTTTTTAATTTTTAATTTTTAATTTTTAATTTTTAATTTTTAATTTTTAATTTTTAATTTTTAATTTTTAATTTTTAATTTTTAATTTTTAATTTTTAATTTTTAATTTTTAATTTTTAAACGTCCAGAGTAAAATCAATTTTATTTTAAATAACTTAGAATTACACCATTTTTAAAAGTTATGAAAGGTTTTTTAAAAAACTAACGTAAAATTCCCAAAAAAAAAAAAATAAATATGTGACAACTAAACGAAAAAATTGTCAAAACTTATGATTTGACTACATCAAATTAAAGGTCGGACATTTTTCTTTTGAAATGGTGACTCAAAGACTTAGAAAATGGTTTTCATTGACCAACTTGTGCTTGAGGTTCGAAAATCCTTAGAAAGACCTCATTCATCGAGAAAATCCGATTTGTGCCACCTCTATACCTCTTCCAAATAATCAAAAAAGGGCGAAGAGGACCGAAAAAATCATGCGAAAGTTCTTAAAAAATCAAGGTCATGTTATGAATTCCTTTCGCCGGCCCAACTTTTTAACAAGGAGTATTATGCGTCGTTTGGGTGAAGCTATTTGTAAAAAAGGTCAGAATTTTGGGCAGATACTGTTGAAAAACACCGAAATTGCCTGATTTAACATCGTCTGATTTTTGTCTATTAAATAAACTCAAAAGAATCGATGGATGATAGTAAGCTACACACTTTAAAGGATTGGAAAAAATCTTGGCACATCGGCGAGGTGGATTTTGTTTGAAGGCTATGAAATTGATTTGGAGAAATAAATAAAGATTAATTGTAAAACACATACATCACATATTGCAACTATTACGAAACTGAGAGTAGTGGAGATTAGAAGTTGCATCTTCTGAGATTAATACAAAGTAAAAGCTGTACGCGATGAAAACTGATTCTAAGTTGCACAGCTTGTAGGTTGTGAATTTAGACGAGAAAGTTAGATAGATAGATGGATGAAAGTTGAAACTTCAGGACCGCCCGTTATAGAAAAATTGTATGTATATATATAAACAAACTAATCAATTAGAACATAATAATAATTATGTCTAATATAATCTCTGATGATGGCTTTATGCCAGAAACCGGTGTGATTGAAAAATATTTAGAGAGATTTTAAAATTTTTAGAAAAAAGTAAATAGAAGCATAAGTGGAAATTGTATTGTTTTCTTAAGAATATGTTAAACAAATTAGAATACAATTCCGATAATAGATTAGTTTATATTAGTTGCTTTAAACTATAATTTAACTGAAATTTAATATCAATATCAAAATTTAATATCAATTTAAAGATGCCGCTTTTTATACCCTCCACCCCAGTTGCAGAGGATATATATAAGTTTGTCATTCCATTTGTAATAATTAGAAAAAAATTTTTGGACCCCATAAAATATACATATTTGTGGTCCTTATAACAAGCGGAGTTGATATAGCGATGTCCGTCTGTCCGTCTGTGGAAATCACGATGACGGCTTCAATCGGGCAGCTATGATGCCCGTTGGCATAGAGAATGATTCACTAGCATCCTGAAAACTTTTGTATTTAAAAACGTCCAAATCGGTTGATTAGGTCCCGAGAATTGAATGAAGAAGTAAAAAAAAGTCTTGAAAAAAATATTATTTGTCTATGCTGTTCTTGTCACGATCACGTCCTCGATAGGATAACTGGGGCGCTCGTTTTTAGTGAGAATGATTGACAGACATCATGAGAAGGTTTCTGTTTCAAAAATCATAAAAATCAACTCTGGTAGAAAAATTTAAAAGTTTCCATTGTTTTGGCAACACATTTTTGTCATCACCATGAGCCCGCCTGCAAAGTTTCAGATCGATTGGGTCACGGTAATGGGGTTAGAAATCAATCCAAAATTTTGACTACAAGCAGAAACTACGACTTAATATAGTGAGTAAAAATTCACCAACATCTAAAGCAAATAATGCTAAACTTCTTGTTATGTATTCATTTATTTGAAGAAAACACAACAAAAACTTTTGATGTTTTATTTTTGTGTGTAATATTTAAACATACATACATACATATATTAAATAATAAAATAGTTTACATACATATATTCTATATATGTATAACTGTAATAACCGCATGTTAGAAATGAATTGGTTTATTATTTTATTTATATAAAATTCTGCATTTTGTTTTAGGGAAATACATTTCTTTAAAATTAACAGAGTGTCACTTCATTTTGCTAAGTGTGACTATGCCACATTAGATGACGCCACAATTTTTGTTCTAATTAGCTTTGCAATAGTTATTTCTATTTTAACATGAATGTCGACATTTTCAATTAGATATCAAACACAACAATGTTAAAAGTATACACGGAGCTGAGTAAAGAAGAAGCAATGTGTTTTTTGCTTTAAAAACAGTTCTACATAGTTATATAAAAATATGATTCTGCTTTATGCTATGTTCACACGGACATCAAGATTCGCGGTTCGCTCTCTCATTCACGGTTCGCGCCCGAATCATGATTGAATCTACATGATTCGCCATACAAAATTTTGAGAGCGAATCTACTTGGTTCAAAACACAGTACAACATTTTTAAGCTTATTGATTCGGGACTCAATTTTGATAATTTTATATGAAAGTAGCCTAAAAAATAAGAACTTCTGTTTCATTCGTTTGGTCATGTTACATCAACAAATAATTTTAATATTTTTTTGAAGTTAGTAAGTATCGTATAGGGGAATTTGTCACGTTTTAGGCTCTTTTGTTTGGCATAACTCGAGAACCACTACTCGGATTTCGCTGAAACAATTTTTGGAAAATCAAGAATTACAATTACTTTCATCTGTTTATATAACGTTTCGCTCCATAAGCAACAGTTTCGCAGTTATAAATAAATGTATGAAGAAAAAAAAAATCTTTATTTTGCATGAAAAAAACATTCCGATTCATATTACAGCTATTCTTACACAGAAAATATGTGATTTTTATATGTTATCTGTGCATGGAAACAAAATATAGAACATTTTCAATTATTGTCACTATCCATCCTTGTTGAAGTTGACGCTTGTGGTTCTGATGACCTTGGTTTCTTCGTAGGTTGTTCATATTCGTGTTCTGAGTCTGCATCATCATCCGAGTTAGACATAATATTCAAGGGCATGTTTTGTTCAGTGTGTCCACCAATTTCAGTGTCATCTTCATCTTCGGTGCTTTCATCTTCAAACTGCATAATTTTAGAACTCCACCAACAAACCTCCGCAAGCAATGCATCCAATTTTTTGCCTTTGAATCGCTTTTCCATTGGCATGGTCACCTGGTGGAACCTCTCTCCTTGTTCGTCCGATTCCTGAGGTAATTGTGCCAAAAATGTATCAAGGTGGAAATGCATGAAATGTAATTTTAACGTCATGGATGCATTGATTTTCTCAAAATAAATCAGCAAGTTGTCCACTCGTGTCTGTATGTCATCTCGCTGTTCACGGTTCTTTCCTAAAACGCCTTCGATGACTTGTTTCAATGCGTCCCATGCACATAGGTGGTTATAATGGTTCGAAAGCATATTTGTGAAACATTCGCTTTTTATTAACTTTCGTATATCCGGTCCATTGAGAGTACCTGTTTGAAATATAAAAAAAAAATTTTCGAAAAAATTATTGGTAATGCGAATTTATCGAAGGGAACAAATTTAGATATGATAATATTTAAATACAGACAACGATACGTACCTTTTCTAATTTTAGCTTCACTGAGTTTTGGAAAGATGGATTTCAAACAGTCATAGGCGTCATAAATATCTTTGACTACCACTTCGACGAATTTCCCAGCTATTCCTAATTTCATGTGGAGCGATGGCAACAAAATATCAGCTAGATCCTTTATCAAAGCTCAGCTCGGGAGTTCTTGCTTCCCAATCTTTACATTGATATTGATTCTCTGCATATCGCGAATCCCAATTACAAAGGAAGCAGAAGTATTTTGGAAAACCGCCCTTTAATATAATGACTTGTATTATGTTGACAACCTTTAGATCACAATAAATCTTCCATTTGTGTACATTGTATTTGATTTTCTCCAAAATTTCGCCCAATGTTTCATACGTTTCCTTCATAGTTGTGCTGAATCCCAAGGGAATGGACGGTTTTTTGTTTGTTTTGTGCAACAGCACAGCCTTCAAACTTGAAACTGAACCATCGATGAATAAACGCCAGTCGGCAGCAATATAATCCATTCCCAATTTTTTCACTAAACCTGGGATATCATGACAGTAAGTGAACGTATTTGCTTCGTCAAGGGAATAAAATTTCTGAAATTCAGCTTGGCGTTTTCGGTATGATGTTGCGCTGACATTTTGCTGTGTGAGTTTTCTGCTCTTCAAAAATGATGTCAACATTTGGGATTTTTGTTGTGATAGTCCCATCTTGGCAACAATGTAATCCATTTCGATTTGTGTTAGCGGTTGTGGTGCATTTTTTTCAATATCGGGTGTCCAATCTGCATCATTTACATTGGTCGGATTGGTGAAAACGGTTTCGGCTGGCAGGGACACAGTATCCAGACTCGGAGGTTTAGGTGTATCGATATCAGCAGCGCGTTTAACTGGAAGTGTGGCAGTAAAAGCAGCAATGTATACTTTTGTTTTCAATTGTTTTCTGTTTAATCCATGACGAGAATTTATGCATGCGTAGCACCTGGATTTATTATGTCCACCTAGGTCTTGCACCCAAATTACTGGCTTCATAAAAGAAAACTCTCCACCTTTTCCATGTATCCACATTATAAGGGTATTATAACAATTTTTGCACACTGTGTTCGGCGTAAAATTTGCACCACTTAAATCTACTTCATCAAAATAATGACAATACGCTGTTTTGAATTCCTCACTAAACAAGTTTTTTCGACCCTTTTGGTCTATTTTTAGGACGATATGACCACAAACGTAACAAAAATCATCCAATTTTGGGCAATTGTTATTTTCCATATTGAAATATATTATATGTTTTGTTGTTATTCACTTTTAAAAAACCGGAAAAAAATAGCTTGTTATTTGTTCGTGTTCGTCGGCAATTGTTGAATGACAAAAACCGATCAATGAACACCTATAAATACTACGTATATTTCAATATTTTACTGACAGGTACTTATGAATGGGCGCAAATTTCCGTAATTTCCGTAAAAAAATTATTCAGGTAACTAACGGAAAACCCCAATTAATTTAAAAAGTGCACTTTCCTTTTTTCATTTTTGTCCACGCACATTTATTAGCGTTTATTACTTTGCTACCGCAATCATAAAAATCAAATAACCTTTTGTTTATTACATTTTTTTTTTAATTCTGAAAATCATAAAAAAGTCATCAATGTTTTTTCCAAAGAATTTTGTGCATATCTCGAGCAATTTTTTGAAATTCATACCTTCACATAATTGTGAATAAAAGCGAAACGCGTTCATCGATTTTTATGATTTATGTCTCATTTTGTTCATAGGTTATGTGACTTTACGCAAAAGTAATAGGACTTGGCACTTTTGACCGTTTTGGATTTTCTATGAATTAAAAAAAAAAAAAAAAAATTTTTAGGCAAAAAATATTTTTTTTTTCTTCATACATTTATTTATAACTGCGAAACTGTTGCTTATGTAGCGAAACGTTATATAAACAGATGAAAGTAATTGTAATTCTTGATTTTTCAAAAATTGTTTCAGCGAAATTAAAATTATCAAAATTGAGTCCCGAAATCATGCGTTGTACTGTGAAATGAACCTAGTTGTGAATCTCGAAACATTGAGTGTCATCTCCAAGGTTGATAAGAAATTATCGCTAGTTTATCTGAACTAGCTGCCAAAAATATATAAACAAAGAAAAAACAAAAAATTAATTTGTGCAATAAAATAAATAGAAACATTTAACAAATAAAAAGTATATATTTACATATACGTATATATTCAAATAAAAATGGAAAAAATGAAATAGTGAAACGTAAAGTGTAGAAGGATGTCTTCAAATATTTGCACAAAAAAAAATATAAACGTGAAAATGAAACAAGAACACTCGTCTGAACACAGACAATCATGATTCAGAGAGCGAATCAAGTGGTTCATTTTGCCGCCTGAACATGCTATTACCTACAAAATATCTGATTGCGATTACATATAATTTTTAAAAATTGTTTAGAATTACTAAAGCATTATTATTCAATTTTAAGAAAATATCAATTGTAAAAACTGGAATTCAGATTTTCAATTATAAATTAGAAAATATCAATTGAATTTCAGAAAATCATATTAAAACATAGGAAATAATAACTTGAAATTTAGAAGACATCAATTGAATTTTTAAAATATAAATTTTATTCTTTAAACACAAATTGAAATTCAAATAACAGCAAATATTTTACATTTAAAAATGTTTACATTTAAAAAAATATTGCCATTCAAGAGACATTAATAGCATTTCGGGATAAGAAAATACTAATTTAAATTCAATGAAGCTTAGAAAACCTCAAGTGATATTTAAGAATTGCGAACATAAAAATTGTTACACAAATAAAGCGCAATTTGATGAGAATGTTATTTATATATTATTTTTCAAAATTTTTTGGATGCAAATTTTAAGTTATTCAGAAAATAAAGATAACAAATTATTTTTTTGGCATTTGGCATCCCTAATTTGACCCAGTGTTCAAGATGACTTCAAAATTTGACTTCATGGTAGGCAAAGTAAAACACAAAAAATTTAAGTTCGATAATAATTCCCAGATAGTAGTATTTGGAGTCAATAAATGAAAATATATTTTATTAACATAATTTAATTCAAGATCAAAAGTTGGCATCACTGGGTTAGATTTTGTATTGTATTGTGTTAATAATGAAAACTCCCTTTTAATACGTAAAAAAAATTTTACACTCTATGTTTTGTTAATATGGCAATATTTTACCAAAAAAATTGAGAGAGCTTTGGCCAGTTAAAAGAAACTATACAGCGATCTCCAATTAGCACTACTTAACGCATATAGCCTCCCTACACAACTACTGCCTTCGCAATGAAGGTTAGGGCGAGCAATTTAATTTGCAAAAACTTTAAATTAAACGAGAGGTTATGTCATATAACCGGAAACACATGCATATAGGTATATAACCTAAATGCATGCCGATCAGCAACCACGATGACCAAAAAGCAAGCACCGAAACTTGTTTTCTTTTATCCGAAATAATAGAAAAGACGAAAACGATCTTTCCTCGTTGGAGCGCGAATTAATAATGTGAGAGAACTTTATAGACCAACTCTTGTTAAGCGGATCATCCCAGTGAATTTGCTGAAATAATTTGGTATTAAGTTTAATTAATTGTTTACTTTTTCAAATATCTCGCTTACATTTATTATCAATACTAAAACCGAGGTGGAGGGTATCAAAGTTTCGGCACAGCCGAATTTAACACTCTTACTTGTTTATCCTTTGGACCTGCGTTTTGAAAAATGTAAATATGTTGTTGTTAATTGTTGCAAAAATATATTTATTTCAAACTGGCCCAACAGACAGATTGAAACAAGTTGGTTTAAATTGATTGATATTCCTTTGCGACACTTGGTTGTACCATTTCCCATTGAGCTGTTGCAACAGTTGGATATTATTTATGTATGTATGTATAACAAGCATTCAAATGAACACGTAAAATCTCTACTTTGGGAAACAATACGATTCAACGTACAAAATCACAAAAGATAATTTTTCTATTATTTCGTTAACACTGGATAATTAAAACACAAACACCAACACACACGCACACATATGTAGATGGAATGCACGTAGTGCATTAATTTTTGTATATTTTCTATGATGTACGTACATTGATGATGTCCTACAGATTTTGTTTGATATTACGAATTGTTCTATAATTTTGGCAGTATGCGGTTGCAACATACAGAAATACTCGTACATACTCGTATATAGAAATGTATGTATAATGCAATTCATTGTTAGTGTTGTGACTACGTGCTCTTTCATCCAGAAACAGTTTTTTAATTGTGCCTACTGAAACAAGTCACACACATGTGCATATAAAAATGAATATCCATGTAGTCGTATGTTTAAGCAACGAGTGGTAGAGTATAGAGAGCAATAAAACAACTAAATAAACACAACAGTGACAACAAGTGTAATACGGGTATGTACAAATAAGGTAACACTTTACCCAAAAAGTATTCGAATTTCTAGTTTAAAGAGTTGGTACCAATATGACTGGCACTTAGTTGTAGTTGCCATCTACATTTTTTTTTTCAACTAATTTATATACAGTTCGTGTTACTCTTAAACTAACAAATAATATTTTTCTCTTTGTTAATAAGGTTTAACAATATTAAACTGCAAGTATTGAGGTTTTGTTCTTCTGAACCTTCGTGAGTATATATTTCCATTGCAAAGAATTAAAGCTTTGCGGTTTATGTAGTGTTACAGTTTTTTCGGTTGGTTTGATGCAGAGATGTTTATGATTTCAGTGACTTTTTTCACTCCAAGATCTGTATGTAGATCATCATCATCCATTTACAATAATCCTAAGTATTTTATTTGGAAATCGTTGTACTATATCTATGTACATATATCGGTCATTGGTGCACATCTCCAAAGCTGGATTTCATAAGCCCAGGTAGGCTTAAGTATTTGGTTATATAGCCATACCTCGTCTTTAACTGACAGCATGGATTTTTTTTTCCAATCATCCAGTTTAGGTTCTGTAGTTTTAACTGAAGTTCAGTAGCTTTAATTTTAATGTGCTTCTTCCATTTAAGTTTAGCAACAAGCGTCATTCCGAGATGCTTTGCACTATCAGCATAAGCGAAAATAGTACTGGATATTTTTATTAGTTTATACGTGATTGTTTTGTTAATAGTAAAAATTGTGATGTTATTGAATTGTTTGCTTTTATCAGAGTAAAAAAAAATTGTAAAGAAAAAGGAAATATTTTTAACTGAAATTCATAGGATACTTAAAATTTATGATAACAAGTAAAAATAGGAAGTTCAACACCCCTCTCAATATGAAAATTTTAAAGAATTTCTAATTTCCAAAAAACTTGCTGTATACAATGATTTAGTAAATATGTCAGCAATTTGGTTTTTCGTTGATATATACTCAATCCTCAGGTTTCCTTTCATTATCAGATTCCTCAGAAAATGACATTATTTATCTATATATTTCGATCGTTTAGACTCTATATTTTTCGCCATTGCAATGCAAACCATGTTGTCTTTATATACAGTAACTGAATCCTTTTTGCTTCGGATGCAGCCCTGTTAAGAGCAACCTACTCAGCTCCACTGGTAGATATAGGGCAACCATAAACATAAAAAACATATCCACTTGTCGACTTTCTGTCCTCCAAGCTTGAACCCCAATCAGCATCTGCATAACCAGCAGTTTTCTTTTCGATTGTAAACTAGCTTTAAATTTATAGTACTTTAATATATCTTAATTCTTAATTCTCTTTAATGCTTTCCAATAACCATCTCCAGGGTTTTGTTGAAATCTGCCCATATAACAGCGTAACAAATATCAGGCCCCACATATAACATCAGGTACATGAGCTTACCTAATAATTCACGATATGGATGACTTGTAACTTGTTGTAATTCAGAAGTAAATTGAAGTCATTTTCCTCATTACATTCCAAAAGTCTAAATTTTTCCAAAGGTTTGTTTATGTTAGATTCTTGTGAAAGTTTCAAAATTCCTTTATCTCGATCACATTCAACTTTGATACCAAGGTAGTATTTTAGTTGTCCATAGTCAGTTACTTTGAATTTTTTCAAATTTTCAGTTTCTTGATTATTGCTTCCACATTATCTTTATTATTATTATTATAATGGCAATAATAGTGTTGTGATCTCTGAAAACCACTTTTAATTAAATAATAATTCAATTTCTCGTTCCAACACGTTGGACTTTGCTTTCACCCATTTGATTAAATTTAGTACTATTCCTGGTTTACTCTCCATACCTTCAGGAATTTCCTTAAAAATATTTTCTTTTAATTCTCCATTTAAAAAGGCTGTTTTTTTTTGTCAAGTTGTTGAAAGAAAAAACTTTTGGTAGCCCCAATTGGTAAAATTAAACTTAGAATATGTCTCCTTATTATCAACCATAGCGTTGTAAAAAAAAACTTTAGCTACGAGTCTTGCTAGTGTCGTATTGGAACTCCGTTTGAGTTTCTTTTTGTTGTGAAAAACCATTTAGACTCTACTAATTTTACTTTATCAGGTTTCTCAACAACTTTCCACACTTTGTTTACTTGCATAAAATTAAGTTAATCCTTAACAGCGTCCGTCCACTTAACATGGTCAGTACAGTTTTGTATATTCGAATAAGAGTTAGGAATGTGCATTGAGTAATTTATGGATGTGGCCTGAAACAAAGAACGATAACAATTTTTACTTTATTTACTTGGTTGTTTTCGTAATCTCTGACTTCGTCGTATCGAATTTTGATTAACGTTTTCGTTGTCAGGATTTTCAGTCTGACCAAAACTTCATCTCTTATCAATATTTTCACTGGAAAAATCAATTTCCAGACAAACCTTAGGAAATACTTCAACTTCAGCTGGTACTTCTACTTTATTTGGTACTTCAACTGCAGAAGGTACTTCCACTTCTGTTGTTATTTGAATTTCATGTGGTGTTTTATCTTCAAGTGGAATCGAATAGTTTTGTTTGAAACGATATCATCTATCTCCCCCTCTTGGGGTTGGAACTTTATCCAAAATTTCTTTATAGGGAAAAAACGTTTTCATTAAATTTAACATCACGTGCCAGTGTCACATTTTTCTGCACCTTATCCCATAGGCGATATTCATTAGGGCAGTATCCAAACATTACATACCGCCTACTTTTTAAATCATGTTTCTTCCGCTTATGTGCAAGTACCCACGCATACGCTTGACAACCAAAAACTCTTAATTTTGATAGAGCTATAATTGCTTTAAACACAAATAAATAACCAGGAATCGATAAGATCAGTAATAAGATGCTTATAGAACTACCCAGTATAGCTTTAATAATACTGTTCTATATTTGTAATGCTATCTTGCGCATTGAATATTATCCCCTAAAATCGAAAGTTTCTCTTAAAACAATGATCCCAAACCAGGCAAAGATAACACGGACGTCGGGTCATGTAGACCAATCATTCTCTTATCGAATATGTCAAAATTTTTCTAAAGACTGCTAATGAATATATTATCCGTAGCTGTAAATCAGAATAAAATTATACCAGATCATCAGTTTGGCTTCAGCAAGAAACACAGCACCACTGAACAAGTCCATAGGCTAGTAACTGTTATTAGAAAAGCTTCACAAGCTTCTAGAGAGCTATATATCAGTTCACCAATTCACATTTAAAGAGAACAACTACAAAAGTCAACCACAAGATATACAAACCGGAGTCCCACTGGGGAGTGTTCTGGGGCTATTATTATATTTATTCTACACATCTGATTTACCACAAATGTTAACACTCACACATCGACTTTTGCTGCTGATACGGCAATCTGAGGTGTTCATGCTAATCCATCAATAGCATCTAGATTTATGCAAACCCACATTTCTCTACTAGAAGATTGGCTGTAGAGATGGAAAATCGAAGTTAATGAAAAGAAATGCATCCATCTCATTTTCACTCTTAGATGGGAGACATGCCCATAGATGAAAATTAATAATCACACACAAACGATAAATGTCTCGGAATTTACTTTGACCGCCGCCCCACTTGTAAAATACATATAGACGCAAAACTTAACCAAATCAAGTTAGAAATTCTACAACTTATGTGCATTATGGGCAGAAACTCAAAAGTTAGCTTAAATTATAAACTACTGCTTTACAATGGTATTACAACACCCATATGGATATGGATGGGGTACTGCCTCTCCGTCTAATATTGAAAAATTGGAATGAAGGCAAAATATGATATTACGAATGATTGCAGATGGCCACCAATGCTTTAGAAGGTTGGACACAGCCGATCTGGCACGCTGGAGCGCATGAAGAACGATTTTGAAAATATATATTTTTTATCTATAATATTAACAGGCTAGGCGATTTCTTGTTACCGATGTTTTGTTCTACCGTTTTATTCCGATTTTGCTAGTATACATTAAAGAGTAATTGGACTTTATAATCAGAACTAGTTTTAAGATTTGAATAATTATTGTTAGATCAAATAGAAATAAGTGAAGATTCAATAATTTAAATAATGTGAAAAAAAATCAGTGTCAAAATTTTTAAAATCCATAACTTGAAAAACATGTTCCGCTACCAAAAAAAAATATTTTGCGAGAATCACAATAAAATATTTCATAAGCGTTTCTCAAAGCTATACAATTCTATAACTTATATATAACAATAGTAACAAAAATTTTCTTAGGTTTACAAAAGTGTATAACCTACAATAAAGGGTTTAGCATACAAAGTAAAAGTTTGGTCTCAATACATATTTTTTTTCTCATGCATTAATTTATTGGATCTTCACATAGTGAACTAATAATAATTATTCAAATCTTAGACCTAATACTTAACATATTAAATTCGGCCGGTGCCAGAAAAAATTTATTGTTTCTACATAAATTAGAAAAAATAAATATTCATTGGCTTAGATAACCTCAAGCATTTATTATGAGATCTGCAGTCTAGTCTGTCTCCTTCTTAGACATTGGTGGATGCGATTGTTGAGAAGGTCACGTGCTAAGAGAATGGGGTGAGTTTTGAACAGTTTATCATAATTTCGACTTTAACTGGCGGTACGTTTAATTCTCTATGCAATTGTCAGTTTATCACATACCCTGGGTCGCTGGCAATCAACTTTGGGATCTCAAATTACCATTCGGGGGCATAATTTTTAAGGGGTTAGTAATAGTAACAATAACTGGTGTGTGATCTGATGACAGTTTCAATGAGGATTCTTTCTCAGAAAGAGAAAGTTTATTTGTTAGTTGTATTGTTGTTTTTAAGTTTTTTTTTTTGCTATATTGATATTTTATTTAATTTGTTAGTATTATTCACACATATGTGTGTGTGTATTAGAGCGGGTCGATTTGTATGGTACCGAAAAAAACCGAAAAATCGTATATGCGGAAAATAAACTAGGAATCATACTGAGCAACTTTGCTGAAGAAACTATGGGTCTAAAATGTATTTCGATCCAGCGATTTTTAAGCGGAAGTTTGACTTTGTATGGGAAGTATGCCTAATTCTGATCGGAACTATATTCGGGTATACTTGCCCGAGAAAGTATGGGTTTTTTGTTTTTGTTTTTTTGTTTTTTGAAAATACTTTTACTATAATTATTTTTTCTTATTTATAACGTTTGAAAAAGGAACTTAAACAACTAAGTAAATAACCAAGTAAATAATTAAACTGGTTATTGTAAATAACACATAACTTTGTCTGATTTACATAAATATTGTAACACAAATAATTTTATGTTAGTAGGTAGGTTAATTTCCAAATTTTTATTGTAGTTATAAATTATTTGTTTGTATAGATTCATAGAGTTTCTGGCATTCAACTTATAAAGATCTAAATTGTGCTGCTTTTTTATTCTTAATTGCAATTTAAATTTATAATTTGATAAAATGGAAAATGATTTATCATATGCGTTGTCAACTTCAGATATGTATAACGGATCTACTATATCTCATATGCCTTCCCCGGATGTTAGCGTTTTTGGATCACCACAAAATTTTAGTGGCCTTAACTTACCAAGCAAGCGTGATGTATTAAAGTACTTTTTTTGTCTGACCACACGAAAAAAGAAGGAAAAAAGTGTGCTTTCAAGAAGTTCACTGCTGACGTGTCAAAAAAATTATTGAAATATGGAATCGGCTTTGCATTGATGTTGTGAGTGAAAAAAGCGTCATAAAAAAACTTAACCAATTTATTGAAAAGTACAAAAAATAAATAAAAACTAAAAGTAAGTTAAAGCGTTTTGTGGAATCGATTGATGATTTGTTTTTCATCGGGAAATGTAAATGTAATTTAAAAGTACGTCAATGCGTCTATGGGAAAGTTCCGGAAAGCTTGAACATATTTGATGTTCTAGACCAAGCAACACCAATAAAAACCTTTCCACCAGGATTTAAGGATATTGACCATAGAGATAAAACTGGAGAGCTTATCATTCTGGATAAGAATAAAGTCGCCAGAGAAAAAATGAAGGCACGGAAATCAGTACGCACGAGTCAAAAAGAAGACAACATCCTTAGCTACTTTTCATTTGATGGCAGAAAAAATGACGCATAAACAATGGAAAAAATTCGCGGCAAATACCACCAAAACATGGCTAAAGAACCACATTTATTTATCCTTAAAGAGCCGAACTCAAAGCTATTAGGATATGTGAAAGTTCAAGCTGAAGATGCTTTTACCCAGCAAAGGCAGCTTAGCGAGTTTTACAGAGAAAAAGGTTTTATTCTCAGTAATTTAATTGGTATTTGCAGCGATGGGAAAAACGCTAAGACAGGCGTTGCGAATGGCATTATGCGGCGTTTTGAGATTGAATTAGGAAGGCCGTTACATTGGTTTATATGCCTTCTACATTTCAATGAATTGCCTTTTCGACACCTATTCGAATTTCTGGATAATTCGGTTTAATAACCAAACAAATCGAATGCTGTGAATAAATGGTATGAAAATAATTTTAAACAATGTTTTCTTAGTACATTTCTTATTAAACAAAAGTTTTAAATTCGTTTCAGTGTGTCGTTGACTTTAAAGCCATACCGCTAGAGAACATGCCACCGTCTTCATCGGATGATTGGAAGCGCGATTTATCTACTGACGTAAATTGTTTGCTTCAAATGGCTTCGGCAGTATCGGATGGTTTTATAACAGTGGACTAAGCTAACATAAAACCTGGACCTGCAGCGCACTCGCGTTGGCTAACTAAGGCCAGTCGAATCTTAAGATTGTACGTTGCAACAAGTTCACCACCTTGTAACTTGAAAACTCTAGCGGAGTGCGTAATGAGAGTTTATGTTCCCATGTACTTTAACATAAAGTACTACAATTCTGTTATATACGGCAATATGCTTTTATACAAATTTATCCGCCTCACGCAATTTCTTTCCTCCAAGGAGCGACAAGTTATCAACTCAGTAGTTCAAAACAATTCAAATTTTGCTCATCCAGAAAATGTTATTCTATCAATGCTTTACGATGATCGTAAACCAGTAGCGACCAGGGAATAAAAAAAATTTTATACTACCGTGACAACCTTTGCGACACGCAGGATCTTAGAGAGTACAAAATATGTAAAATTAATTTTGACTGCACCAATTATTACAGTATATTAGATTTGGTTGATGACAACCTTTTAACAGAACCGCCAATTACTAGAGATATTCCGTATGAACATTTGAAGGAATATTTGGAATTTGAAAACCCGCCAATTCCTGATCCACCAGTTCCATGCCATATATACAAGGAACTGAACGATTAACCGGTGTTTCTCGGCGCGTAACGGAAAAAACCGCGAAAGTGTTATGGCTGTGACTGATGTTAGTCGAAAAAAATACCACGCTTGGAAAGCAAGCAGGACTTAAAGACGTAGTTATGTAAGTTCCTTTTTCAAATCTAAAAAACGTTAAAAATGTTTTTTCAAACGTTATAAATAAGAAAAAATTGTTATAATAAATGTATTTTCGAAAAATAATAAAACAAAAACCCATAGTTTCCCAGGCAAATATACCCGAAATATAGTTCCGATCAGGCTCATTTTTGGTACACGTTATTTCTTTTTCATACACCAATTTTCATCAAAATCGGAGAAGAATTAGGCATACCTCCCATATAAAGTCAAACTTCCGCTTATTGTATTCTACTATAAAAGTAACGAAAATTGCTTACAACATTTTCGGTTTTGAATAGATCAGATTCCAGAGTTGGGACTGGCTTCATGGCTTTATATTAAATACGAAATAAATTTAATGATTCTTTTGGTCCCAAAATTCCAGTTACTTTTTCAACACAGTGTACATATATATGCCTGCCTACGAGTATATGAATGTTGTAATAACAATATGCTTGTTGGACATAATTTTTGAAGGAAAAATTAAAAAAAGAACGTATTGAAATCCCCATGTACATTGTACATGTAAGCACACTACAAGTGCAGATCTACATGTGTATGTATGGAAGTATACATCAGCATGCCTGCATGCATCATGATGCAGTAAATACAGTTCACCATGAGTCAAGTTCAAAATACCGAAAATATTAAATGAAAATAAACCATAAGACAAAAGACGAATTATACCAATTGACTACTGGTGTACCCCATGTCTGTCCGTACGTCTGTCTGTTTGCGTGTGTTTATAAAGAACGAGTGATGTTTGTCGTTTGTCGTTTGAACTGTATTCCATTCTAATCTATTCTATGCTATGAAGTGTCGTATGGCATAAGGGTTGAAAACACATTAAATTTAGATGGATATTTTTTTTATAGATTCGGGCAAATGTCAAGCTAACTTGAAACATAGGATAACGAGGGATTTTCCGTTGTATTCCAAATAAGTAACAACCTCAAACTCTAGCGATTGCAGGGAAAGCATGATGTTTATAACGGTGAATGTGAATGTGTATATGATTTTGAGTGCAAATAGAAGTCCAATCAACATGCCAAATAAAAAAAAAACATACCAATATACGAGTACATTCATTCCATCTGTACTAAAAATACATTCTTACTAACAAGCAGTCTCGTTGTTCATTCTGTACGACAATAACACTATGACTTACCACTACAATCGACTCTTCTTCTTGGGTTCTAATGCAAGTATATTCTTCTGCCCCCCATCTTGCTGCTCTACTGTTGCTTTAGTTGTTGATATTCAAAGTTTGGTGCGTTTGAATGTGTTTACATGAATTCAGGCTACGTATATAAAATTAAAACAAAAGTTCTATTGAATGTTGTTAGCGCGCGTGTTGACATCTAGTGTTGTAGTGTTGTATTGTGTCGATGATTTGTACAGTGTTGAACAAAATTTCAAACAAGTGCTTATAAAAGATAAGACAAGCGATTTATTGACTGTTATTGCTTAGACTAGAAGGGCCGTTGTAATTTTTATCTTCATTCTGAAAAAACAAATTCAATTCAAATTTTATGCAGTCATTAGAAGGAAACTATGGACTTAATGTTTCGCATAATATAATATTCTAAACGGAGACACATTTGAAGATTGGAATCGCTTATATAATTATGTTCGAAATGCTTTGATATATAGACAGTTTTTAATCACAGAATACAATTATTAAATCAGGATTAATGAAATCACTATATTGGTATAAATAAGTACAAATTTTATGTTTTTATATATATATTTTTTTTATATTTAAACCAAATCCTCTTTATTATTATAAATTTTAATATTTCTTGTTATATTTACTTGTAAAATTTTGATTAATAAAGAATAATCTAATTTATATTTAAAACTTATACTTTCTACAAATAAATTGAAATTTATAAGCAAACGGAGGACCAAAATAGCTAAATGGACTCTGAAAATGATTCTGAAAAACATCTCATTCTATTCTATGTTCAAACCTTCGTGCAATGATTAATTGAATTACAATTCTTTTTTTTCAATACCCATAAAATTGGCGAAAGACGTAACGGAAACGGTTTATCAAAAAGTACCTAACATCATCACGGTGAAAAATTTAGATAAAAAATCATGTGTTAGTTTTTCATGAGTCTTAATATATATTCCAGGTGGCTCATTGATAAATCCAACTTTTATTTGTTGTCTCAAACTACCGGCTACAAATGAATACATATTTTGATGAAATTTAGTATCTATACCAGAGCCTACTCGAGCTACTCGAGTAGTTGATGAGCTACTCGAGCTCAACGAGTAGCTCGAGTAGTAAAAATTAGCATTTTTCATGTTTGAAAGCATGTAAAAAGTTAAATATTGGTATTTAGTATAACAAGTTTATACTTTTTAGAATCGTACAGATACCAGGAATATCACTATTAAATTTCACTTGAATCGGAGTGTCCCACTTGCGTGGGCAAACTACTAATCGAAAAAGCTCGACGACTTTCCATACAAATGTATGAAAATATTAACTTCATAGATGTTTGACTTCATTTAAGAAAAATTTTTCCCAAAATACATGGTATGATTTTATATATTTTGAAGTCAGTTACACTGATAGATTACCCTCCTGAAATATTAAAACATTCTGATAAAAACTATGGAGTGGGCTAACTACTACTCGAAAAAGATCATCCACTTTCCACTCAAATGTATGAAAATATGATCTTCGTATATGTTTGATGCCTATTTACAAAAAAAATTTAAAGAACACTTGGAAAAACCTCTTTGTATTTTAATTTGAATATATGTAGAGGATATGTTTTCAAAATTTCAAAGCATTTCGACAAAAATGTTGGCGTGTGGGAACAACTACTCGAACAAGATCGGAAATTTTGCAAAAAGTGTAAAAAAAAAAAAAAAAAAATGTTTATATTTTTTCACTGTCTGTAATTGACTATATACGGAGATTACTCGTAAAAAATTTTAAGCCATTCCGACCAAAATTGTGGCGTCGGTATAGCACTAGTCGACTGATATTGACCACTTTCTATACAAATGTGTGAAAATATGCTCTTATTTGAAGTTTGATGATATTTTCCAGAAAATTTTCCACAATGACGTAATAAAAAGTTATATTCGTTAGAGCTGTATATACAAAGAGAACACCTCCTTCAAGTTTCAAAGCATTCCGACAAAAATTGAAGCTTGGAGGAACTACTACTCGACGAAAAACAAAAAATAAAAAATAAATTTTTCCAAAATTTTTACTGCCCGTAATTGACCTTATTCACAGATGACTCATTTAAAAAATTAAGCCATTCCGATGAAAATTGAGCTCTGGACGAACAACTACTCGAAAAAAATCAGCCACTTTCTATACAAATGTGTGCAAATTTGCTCCTATTTCAAGTTTGATGTAACTTTAAAAAAAATTTTCCATCACGACTTCCTAAACTTTTTTACTGCTTGTAGTTGCAAATTTATTAGGATAATCTTCTTAAAATTTCAAAGTATTGCGATAATAATTGTGCTGTTGGCGAACTACTACTCGAAAAAGCTCGACCACTTTCCATACAAATATATGAAAAAATACACTTCATGCAAGTTTGACATCGATTTACACAAAATATTTAAGGCACACATGGTACAAATTTATGCTTTTTAAAGTTGGAAATATGATTACATTTCGTACACGAAATTTCAAAGTAATCTGACCAAAATTGTGGCTCGGACGAACTACTACTCGAAAAAGATCAGACTCTTCCCATACAAAAGTGTGAAAATTTGCTCTTATTTCATGTTTGAGATAATTTTACAGAAAATTTTATATAATGACATAGCCAAAAGTTATATTTCTTAGATTTAGAAATGTAAGGAGAGTATTTCTTTTAAATTTCAAACGTTTCCGACAATAATGGTGGGGTGGACAAACTACTACTCGGAAAAGCTCGACCACTTTCCATACAAATGTATGAAAACATTCACTTCATGGAAGTTTGACATCGATTTACATAAAATATTTAAGGCACACATGGTACAAATTTACGCTTTTTAAAGTTGGAAATATGATTACATTTCGTACACGAAATTTCAAAGTAATCTGACCAAAATTGTGGCTCCGACGAACAACTACTCGAAAAAGATCAGACTCTTCCCATACAAAAGTGTGAAAATTTGCTCTTATTTCATGTTTGAGATAATTTTACAGAAAATTTTTTTAAATGACATAGCCACGAGTTATATTTCTTAGATTTAGAAATGTAAGGAGAGAATTTCTTTTAAATTTCAAATGTTTCCGACAATAATGGTGGGGTGGACAAACTACTACTCGGAAAAACTCGACCACTTTCCATACAAATGTATGAAAACATTCACTTCATGGAAGTTTGACATCGATTTACAAAAAATTTTTCAAAAGTATATGGTTAAAATAAATATTAATTGTAAAATATTGAAGCACTCGGGTGAAAGGTGTGGGGTGGACGAACTACTACTCGAAAAAGATCAGTAATTAAAAAAAATCTTTTTCAAAAAATATTTAAGGAACACTTGCTACAAATTTATAGATTCTAAAATTGCATATAAGAGGACAAAAAAAATTTTAAATTTTTATGGTGTTTTGGTGTTTAATATTTTGAAAAGGTCAGTAAAGGGATTATTATTTTTATTATTACCGTTTTTGTTTTTTGGAAAAATTTATTTTTTATTTTTTGTTTTTCGTCGAGTAGTAGTTCCTCCAAGCTTCAATTTTTGGCGGAATGCTTTGAAACTTGAAGGAGGTGTTCTATTTGTATATACAGCTCTAACGAATATAATTTTATTACGTCATTGTGGAAAATTTTCTGGAAAATATCATCAAACTTCAAATAAGAGCATATTTTCACACATTTGTATAGAAAGTGGTCAATATCAGTCGAGTATACCGACGCCACAATTTTGGTCGGAATGGCTTAAAATTTTTTACGAGTAATCTCTGAATATAGTCAATTACAGACAGTGAAAAAATATAAATTTTTTTTTTTTTATTTTTTTACACTTTTTGCAAAATTTCCGATCTTTTTCGAGTAGTTGTTCCCACACGCCAACATTTTTGTCGAAATGCTTTGAAATTTTGAAAACATATCCTCTACATATATTCAAATTAAAATACAAAGAGGTTTTTCCAAGTGTTCTTTAAAATTTTTTTGTAAATAGGCATCAAACATATACGAAGATCATATTTTCATACATTTGAGTGGAAAGTGGATGATCTTTTTCGAGTAGTAGTTAGCCCACTCCATAGTTTTTATCAGAATGTTTTAATATTTCAGGAGGGTAATTTATCAGTGTAACTGACTTCAAAATATATAAAATCATACCATGTATTTTGGGAAAAATTTTTCTTAAATGAGGTCAAACATCTATGAAGTTAATATTTTCATACATTTGTATGGAAAGTCGTCGAGCTTTTTCGAGTAGTAGTTTGCCCACGCAAGTGGGACACTCCGATTCAAGTGAAATTTAATAGTGATATTCCTGGTATCTGTACGATTCTAAAAAGTATAAATTTGTTATACTAAATACCAATATTTAACTTTTTACATGCTTTCAAACATGAAAAATGCTAATTTTTACTACTCGAGCTACTCGTTGAGCTCGAGTAGCTCATCAACTACTCGAGCAGCTCGAGTAGCTCGAGTAGCTCGAAGCTCGAGTAATGGGGAGCCCTGATCTATACTTCCGTCATATGCTGATCGCTATTGAAGTTGTTGCAATTGGGTGCATGTTCAGACTTAGCCCTCATACAAATATACAATATCAAAAATCGTAATCATATTTAGAGTGTTTAACCAATTTTAGTCTGTGTCCCTATATAAACCCGTCTGAATACTTACAAGTATGACATATTTTAATCAAACAGTATCCTGACGTATATGATATGTGATATATACATATATGATATTTGCTGAAAATATGAAATTTTGCATATGCTTATTTTTAACCTTACACGCCACGGTTTTACCTTAAACCCTTTCCGAAACTCATGCTTGATGTAAGGTGTATTTTCAGACCTTGATCCTATACAAATTCGATTGAAATTACTCTAAGATTTAGATTATCATATATCTCGTGCACAAATATGATTTGTTTGTGTATCCAGAAATCAAAAGTTTAAAAACACAATATTTTATAAAACTATTAATCGCCACTGTAGTATTTTTAGTTGCAGAATACTTGTTTATATGTGAAAAGTTCGAATCGTTTTGTTGTGAGATTGCAATGTCATGATGAAGTGCGGTGCGGGTGGTTAATTTAAATTTAGAGCTGGAGGAAAATTGAACCAACAAAAAAGAGTTGACATAAAATTCTATTGTTGTTCATCCTCACCACTACAAATCGAAAGAAATCCCTTCAAGTGTTTAAATAAAAATGATTTACGCTGCGGGAGTTGGACTTTAAATTTTGTTTTGTACTGGTTTTAGTGGTGTTGGTATTGGTATTGTGCTAATATTATGTTTTGATATCAAATTCATGTAGAAACTCTTAAAAACATTTTTTGTTTTAATCATCTTCAATTATTACGGATAATTCATTTTCAAAGTTTGAAATTTGAGATTTTTAAAGTTTAGTTTATCTAAAGTTGATGCTTGTAAGGGTGGGTGCACAGCCGGTATTTCTGTTGCATATTCACGAAGTTCTTTTACGAGGGTCGTATGATAACTATAAAATTATTTAATTTTATATATATCATTGATCAAATATTTGTTTGTACCTATGAATAATACTAAACCATTTGATTGCCACTTTGTTTTGTTTATTTGTATTGAATAAGAGAACAGAGCCAGTAAAGATGGGTGGAATTGCATGAGTGGGTGTGGAACTTTTCATACAACCAATAGTATAAAAATGCCCATATTTGGGCCTATCAAACAGATTTAGATTGGCACGGATTCGTGTCAAATATGTGGATGCGTGACACGAATTACAAAATGTTACACCTCGGCTCATATTTACGTATTCGAATAAAATTATGCATTTGGATTTTTAACATCTTTTTAAGCAATTAGTTGAATAAGAAGCTGGATATGACAGGCGGCGTGTTATATCCCCGTGTCATCGGTAAACAGCAAGGTTGAATAAATATTCCTAACAGTTATTTAAATGCCGCGGCGTCATGACGGTACTTTTAAGTATAGGTTATAAAATTAATATTAAGAGTTAAAAGAAAAATCGGAACAAGAATTTGTTTTGTTTATTTATGATAACTTAATAAAATAGAAAAGAATAATAAATAATTTTTAATTATTTCTGGTAGCCGGTAGGAAAGGGTTAACGAAAATTCCGATATGCCAAGAAAAATTCCGATAGCACTAACCAGATGGCTTCCTATAGGAAGAGCCATTGTAGCAATTATGGAAAGCTTGAGCTGAAAACATTAACGTTGTTAATGCAAAAACGTTTGCGATGGCGCTGTTAAAGAATATGTACCATGATCTCAAAAACTATATATATATAACGTACTTGGATCAATTTTATAAGAAGTACAAAAAGTGAATCTGGCAAATCAAAATGTGGACCACGCAAAACTTTTTGATTTCTTACATCGGTTCTTAAAAAGTTGAACAAATGGGAACTTGCATCTATGCTTAAATATGATTATTTGGACGATGAGTTCTATCCTGTACTTAATGAAATTTACTAAAACAAAAGCTATTTGAATTAACAAAATCTATTTATTGTGAGCTAAGAGCTAAATTTGTGTCTAAGTTTACAACATTAAAATTTCTTAACTCAGCTTAGAAAACATTTTTTCAAAAAAGATATTATAAATTTATAATTTAGAAAAGATAAAGGCAATTGAAGAATTACTTAACTTCAAAAAATAAGTCAATGAATTACCGTCTTGATAATTATCAAGTTTCATTGTAGATTATTGTATTGTGAATGATAAACAGATTTATATCAATGTTCTATATTATATATGAAGTGGTATTTATGTGATTTAAGTATGAATGTTTACTCTCGAATTATATTTTAGTTATCCTTATTTATTCATTAAAATTGCTATTTGTTTTACTGGTCATTGCAAAAAAGGGTTTTTACTAGAATATTATAATGTCAGGTGCTCGGTCAGAATTGAGAATAAAGAAAGACAAGTGGTTGTTTGCTTATCTAAATTAATTCTATTTTATTTACAATTTCGTAAGGGTTTATAGTAAAAATCTATACAATATTTTTTGTATAACTAATACTAATTCTTGTTGCTAATTGCTTATTGCTACATTCTTTGTAATCATATTTCTTATTCTAAAATTCACAGGTTAAAATATACTAGTGACACACTTAATTAATATCAGATTTAAATTACAATAATTTTAGTTTCATTAATTGTGTCTTTTGTTTTATCGTTTTAGTTTATGTTACATGTTATTTATGGTATGGTGCATTCCACTACGTTAGGTGCACTACATTTGACTTTTTCGAACTCAAACACTGAAGTCAAAATAGTGTTCAGTGCAAGTTGTATTTTAAGAATAGAATAAGGAATATAATATCTTAGAACACTGCAATTTCTTTAATACATATTAAATATGGACTAAAGATTAAAAATGCCTGATGTATTAATTATAAAATTCCATCAAATGTTTCTAATAAATTCATTTCCCTTTAAACATATAAAAAGATAAAGATATAAGGCCTGGAGATGAAGAGGTATAAGAAAAGCTGTTAACGTATTTTGTTTTTTATTATTGCTATATACTTTATGTTTTCAATTGTGCAAATAATATAAAAGTTTTGTGAAAATTAATAAAAAATAATTTTATATTTTTTTATTATGTTACTGTTTTGCGCTTTTTGATTGGGAAAAGTTGTCATCGCTGCAGGGTGGTCCCTCTAGTGTTTGTATTTTGAACTACTGGTTATTTTGATACCAATGTCATCTGTGTTATGACAAGAAGTTAGTATAATATATGCGGTTTACGAAATGAGTCGCTTTTATACTTGAACAGCGTTGGGATATATTAAAAGCGTATTCCTAAGCTAGTGCCTTCCGGGCAATATATGGACAATTTTGTAAAACATGTGCATGAAACTGGATGGTTATTCGATGAAAAAACACGGTGTAGCGCTCGTGCAATGCGTACAAGCGTAAAAATTGTTTGGTTTTCAGGAATATAACATTTCACGCACTTCTTCGATGCGAATTTTGCATAAAGGTTTCCGTTTAGGCCATACAAAGTTCAATCAGTGCAGAAGCGGTTGCCGCAGCACCATCCGCAACTTTTTTGGTACTCTAGTTGGGAAACGGAACGCTTGGAAGAAGATGAGCATTTTTAACGAAAAATCATATTTTCTATGGGACACAGAAAATCCACACATGACTGCTGAAAAGCCAGTGCACAGTGAACGAAGCATTATTTCGTGACTTTTATAGCTGGTGGTATCATCAAAGATGGGGAAGGTAAATACGTTAAATGTACGAATGTCAACAACTGTATAGAAATGACTAAATGAACATTCATAATTGGGCTAGGTTTAATGGATTGTGTCTAAATCCAACTAAGTCAAATGTATACTCATATCGAGAAATAACGTGACACTAGTATTTGACGAGAATATAAAAGTTGGCGATACAAATATTGTTTTCGTTCAAAGCACAAAAAATATAGTAATAATTTTTAATACTCAACTTTCATGGACAAACCACATAAACTCTGGTGTTGAAAAGGTACATGCGATGTTAAGGAATCTTTGGGCTGTCCAATTGTCAACGCCATTTAAGATAATAATGCTTTTAGCAAGAACTTATCTTATACCTGTCCTTCTTTATGGCTGTGAAGTATTTGCAAACTGTAATAGTGTTGATACTAGAAAGCTTAATGTGGCATACAATAATATAGCTAGATACGTTTTAAGAAAGAAAAGAACCATTCTTTAAGAACCATTATTTAATTATGACGTCTCAAAGAGACAATTTTTTATTTATACAATTGATCTTTGGAACAAACTACGTAATACAACACAGACAATTAGCAACAGACATCGTTTTAAAAAGGAATTATTAAAATTATGTGCCTAAAATATTATATTTATTTAAAGTTTCAGTTTCTAAGTTTAATATTCCAATATTAAATTTGTTTTAATTTTTTCTACCTTCTTTTATTTTTAAAATTAAAATTATGAACAACTAGATAACACCTGGTATGCTTCGCTACCCCCTCCCCCCGCATTGTAATGAAAGGGCTCACGTAAGGAACCTAGACTCTCAGTACTCCAGATATATGATATTTAATATTTACTTTTTATGAGGGTGCCACGCCCATTTGTCCGATCCCGCCCATTTTTTCTGACTTAATAAAAGATGTCCTAAGACAAATTTTCAAAGTTCTCCCTATCATAGTACTAAATATATATGATATTAAAAATTTGATTTGTATGGGAGAAATATTAAAAAATATATTAAAAAATTATAGCCTATAGCACTTCCTCCTACAAACAAATAACCAAACACACATTACCTCTTTATTATATTGGTATAGATTAAAAATAAATTGAAATTGTACCCTTTTGTAATAATTGTAACTTAAATCCTACTGTCGTCTAACACTGTAACTTTAGAAGAATTTATTCTTGTTGTGTTAGAATTAAAAAGAAATTAAATAAAATAAATAAATAAATAAATAAAGTGCTTATTTGTGACCCATTATATAAGATATGGATCTATAATATTTGGATTCAACAGGATAGCACGCCGTAACACACAAGCCGTGAGATAATCCTTCTTTTACGTGACAAGTTTGAAAATCCCATTATTAGCCAGTTTGGTGATGTGTATTGGCCACCGCAAAGCTGCGATTTAACCCCGTTGGACTATTAATCGTAATCTAATTGGAGTAACGACATATGGACAGATTTCTCGCTTACCAGGTGCCAACTGATATGGCTAATCCCTTCGAGCAATCCTTGCAACATTAGATTCAGTGAAGTTTAGAGTCTCTTAGCCAAAAAAAAAAAAATCAATCGAGCCATTTGTTCTACCATTCGACTATAATTTCTTATAACTGAATTTATTCCGAACTAACCAAGAAAGTTGCACGTTCTTTCCTTCAAAAAAAAAAAAAAAAGAAAAATAAATTAAAATATTTTTTGCAATTATTTCTTGAAATACTTTGGTTTAATTTGTTTCTTTGCTAATTTTAATGCAAAGAAATTTTAGAATAATCTGTTGTTTATTACATGGCTTATTTAAAAAGAAGGATGAAAAATGGTGTAAAATTTATGAATTTTTTTTAAATATACAAATCATACTGTGTTACACTTTTAATATTCTTGACCCATATTCCATAAGAGATCGCCAATTTTTGAGATTCACTTGATTTTTTTTTTGTTTTCAGCCTCAGTTAACAAACTGAAATAGGCAGATTAATTATATAACCATTCTATATAAAAATTTTCTGCTTCTTTGTAAAGTTCTTTATCATTTTTAAGTTAGTACCACTGTCACTTTTAATTCTATTTAGAGCGCTATAACTAAAAATAAAATTTTTAAAACACAGGTTAAACGCATCTGTTTTCTTTTCTGTGGCCCATCGATACATTGAAGGGACCAAAAAAACCTATGCCTGCATATGTAAATGAACGTGCATATGGTAATTGAATTGAATAAAACCTGGAAGATTCGCAATTACATTTAATTCTGTTTAATTCAAAACTCACAAGTTTAATCGGTCGGAACGAGGATGTCCTAACAGAAAATTCAGTTGGCACAATAGAATTTCGGATTACACAACCGTAATTCAGAAATCGGTCACCACGACCAAATTTCGGTTGCAACAACATATATTCGGTTACTTCTATTAAAATTCGCTTCCTGCAACCGAATTTAAGCATATTTCGGTTTCCACAAACGAATTAATGTCAAATGCGGTTGCTTCAACGAATTTAAAATACAATTTGGTTGCTGCAACGGTATTAAAATACAATTCCGATACAATAACCGAATTTATTTACATTTTACAATTTATTTACCTACAGAATTCATTGACATACTTAAAATAAACTTCGAATAGGTAATTAATTTATGTTTAATTATATTATTTTCCAAAAAAAAAACAAGTAAGAAAATTATAGTCGGTCTAGATCGACTATACGATACCCTATACCATGCGTTTAGAAACCCTATCTCTTAGGCCCAACTAACTGGACATAGAAAATAAGCAAAAACCAAATTTGAGTGGGATTTTTATTATTTTTTTTGGCTGCAGATATGAAAAAGTTCATATCGGATGCTATATCTATATGGGGACGAGGTCCAAAAATGGACCGATCCTGACCATGGTTGGTAACGTCTCTTGTATTTTGCAAAAATATATACAAACAAAATTTTAGAAGAATCAGTGCAATATTTTTGTTTTTGAATAGATTTAAGTGAATATCGGGAAGCATCTCTATATGAGGCCAAAGGGATTATTTTTGGACTACTCATTAATGGATGTAATGAACGCATACAAACCTAATTTGAGTAAGATCTATATGACAATTTGAATCTTATGGCAATTTATGTCGATTTCATAGGGGTAATTTGTATGGGGGCTAGGTCTGAACACGGACCGATTCTCACCAATTTCAACAGCGTTCATCCCATGGCCGATAAAAGCTTACTTACCAAATTTCATCAAAATATATTCATATTTGCGACCTGCAGTTTGATTACAAGGTTTCCATGGACACACAGACGGACGGATGGACGGACGGACATTGTTAAATCAACTCAAAAAGTGATTCTGATTCGATCGGTATAATTAAAGATGGGTCTGGGTCAAATATTTTTGGTTGTTACAAACAGCAGCACAAAGTTATTATACCCAAACCACATAGTGGTATAGGGTATAACAATATTGCTAAACAAATCGTAATCAATCAATTACAAATCCAACTACGGCTATAAAGGAGGTGTGTTCTTCTTCTGCTATAAGTTTTACTTTTAAATGTTTTGTCTTAAATTTTATTTGTTTTAGATTAACAAAAACAAGTAAAAAAATTATAGTCGGTCTAGACTTAAAATATTAAAATATTAAAAAAATATTTTTTGTGTGGATACTTGTGTTGGTTGGTGTGTATATGTTTTGTTATTGTTGTTGCACCCTATACCACTATGTAGTTTGGGTATAATGACTTTGTGCTGCTGTTTGTAACTACCAAAAGTATTTGACCTAGACTCATCTTTTATTATACCGATCAAATTAGAATCACTATCTGATTCGATTTAACGATATCCGTCCGTCCGTCCGACTGTGTGTTCATGCAAACTTTGTAATCAAACTACAGATCGCAAATATGAATATATTTTAATGAAAATTAGTATATAAGCTTCTACCGGCCATACAATGAACGCTATTGAAATTGGTGAGAATCGGTCTATGTTCAGACCTAGCCCCCATACAAATGACCCCTATGAAATCAACATAAATTGCCATACGATCCAAATTATCATATAAATCTTAGTCAAATTGGGTTTGTATGTGTTTATTAAATCCATTAATCAGTAGTCCAAAAATGATCACTATGGGACAACTCTTAGTCATAGGCCCCATATAGAGCTGCTTCCCGATCTTCACCTAAATTTATCAAAAAACAAAAATATTGCACTGATTCTTCTCAAATTTTGGTTGTATACATATATTTTTGCAAAATACAAGAGACTTTGGCAAACATGGTCAGGATCGGTCCATTTTTGGGCCTAGTCCACATATAGATATAGCATCCGATATGAACTTTTTCATATCCGCAGCCAAAAAAATTAATAAAAATCCCACTCAAATCTGGTTTATGCTTATTTTCTATATCCAGTTAGTTGGGCCTGAGAGATAGGGTTTCTAAACGCATGGTATAGGGTATCTTATAGTCGGTCTAGACCGACTATAATTTTTTTGCTTGTTTTTAAATGTTGATCTATTAAATAAAATTAATTCATAAAATTAATTAATTTATAGTTAATACAGGTGTTGTAGTGTTAATGCTCGTCTAACGTTTCTTTTTTCCAAGAGAAAAAAGAAAACAATATATTTTCCCCCAGGAGTCACAGATTTGTTAAGGTTTTAGTTTAATGTGCTTTTGCATTCCGGTTAGCAAAGTGTTTTACACGGCGCAATTAGTAGAAATTTGCTTGGCAAATTTATTTTATACTATGTTTAGACGGACAGTAAGGTTCGAGGTTCGCTCTCTTATTCACGTTTCACGCCCCAAACATGATTGAACCTACATGATTCGCCATACAAAATTTTGAGAGCGAACCAACTTGGTTCATTTTGAATCTAGTTGCGAACCACGAAAAATGTACTGTCTTCTCCAATTTTGATAAAAAATTATCGCTAGTTTATCTGAACTAGTTGTCAAAAATATATAAGCAAAGAAAAAACAAAAAATTAATATGTGCAATAAAAAATGGAAAAAATTAAATAGTGAAACGTAAAGTGTAGAAGGATATCTTCAAATATTTGCACAAAAAATATAAACGTCAAAATGAAACAAGAACACTTGTCTGATTCAGAGTGCGAATCAAGAGGTTCATTTTGCCGTGTGAACATGCTATTAAGCATAATACATTTTGATGAAATCTCTAGATACTCGTTGTTTTTCGAGTTTCTTCTACACACATTCTGTCTCAACAAATCCAATTTGTCACATTTAAGTCTGGTCACCTGACGTAAATTTTCAATCATAACCACTGTTTCATTGCTGGTCGATGAACCCATCATACCCTGAGAGCCATCCAAACATAAAGAACATGCCTTAGTGGGAGCATCGGCTGAAGACATGGACTCCAAACTGGTATCGCTGTCCCATCTTCTATTCTATGTACATACTATTTATACATAAGTACATATCACCAGACTTAGGAAAGTCTAATAGAAAGCATTGGTTTGTCAAAATATTGTCAATACATATGTATGTACACTTTCTTGAAGAAGGATCCATACACCTAAAATTAATTCTGTCATACTAAAAAAAAGTAAGAAAAAGTTAAATAATTTATTATTTTTTAAAAATTTATTTAGAAAAAAATATTCGTACCCTCTTCATATATTTTACCCCACTCATCTTCTTCTTCTTCTTTCAAGTTATTTCTGTTGACGTATTGCCCTCAGGTAATTCCCACAAATACTCTAGAGGATTAAGATTGGGTGTTTGGGGTGGTGATTATGAATTATTCTTTGGTATTGTAGAGCAACCACAGCTTGACATTGGATCAAAAAATCTTCTCCAAGGCCCAGTTGTTGTGCGCTTTGTTTTAAATTTTGCTTTAAAATCTTTGTGTATCCAATTTGAACCTCGTTGCTTACCATACATCCCCAAACCAAAATGTCACCTCCACTATATTTAATCGTAGTCAAAAGATTTGCTTTAGAACATATTCCAAAATATTTTGGAGAAATGTTTACATACTCATTTGCAAAGTTCATACATTTTTTCCCTATATCACTATGTGGTCAGGCTGTAATGATGATGATGTTTGTAACTATAAAAAATATTTGACCTAGAAACAAATTCTGTCCGTCTGTGTGCCCATGTAAACCATGTTTTCTATTGACATAGGAAATTAACGCTTTTCTATGTGCTACTCGACCGTGATAGTTTCTTTTTTTAATACGATGACCCAGATAAGAAAATGCTATTGGAATATGCTATTGGCTCAAGCAAACATAAGATTAAAAGTTTCCTAAAATATCAGTATATTGATACACTGTTGGTTTCTTAGACGCATTTTACGATAAAAAACTGTTGCCGAATTAAAGGTTACTGTACATAAGACACCAAACATTCAAGTGGTAAAGCGTGTGGTGGTGCGGCATTAATTACACTGTGCGACAAATGGTAGGGGTCAGTGATCGGGATAGAATGAAACTACCGGGGAAGGTTATATCTATAAAAAAAAGTTATACGTGTCCCGGCATTTCGCTACATAAGCTACAGTTTCGCAGTTATAAATAAATGTATGAAGAAAAAAAATATTTTTTGCCTGAAAAATTAAAATTTTTTTTTTAATTCATAAAAAATCCATAACGGAAAAAAGTGTCATGTCCTGTTACTTTCAAGTAAAGTCACATAACCTATGAACGAAATGAAACATAGATCATGAAAATCGATGTAGGCGTTTCGCTGTTATTCACAATTAAGTAAAGCAAAACGACTTTCAGGCTTGATTTCGAAGAATCGATGAACATTCGCCAATCACCTGCGACGTAATTAATGGCCATCGCCTCCGTCAGTCCCTTGATATCGTGGCAGTCAATAAATGTGTTCCCTTCGTTGAGTGTGAAGTACCGTTGGAATGGCAATTGTCGTCTTCGATATCCGATGACTTTGACATTATGCTCCAAATTGTTGCCTTCTTTCAAACGCAGGGCAAGTTTTTCTGCTTCACGTTGAGACAAGTTTAATTCTGCAACAATCTTATCCATTCTTGCTTGTTATATTGGAATTATTTTGTTCGATGGGCCGGCTTCTGGTATTGGTTCATAGGTGGAATACGATTTATCCGTTGTTGCAATAGAAAAATAAGTTTCTCTGTCAGGACTTGGAAGCGGTGGAATTGTTATGTCATCCGAATGCGGAAGAGGTGTTTGTGCACTTTTAACAGAGATGTAAACCCTTTGTTTAAGTCCTTTACGATTTTCTTCATATATTTTGTTTGCACAAGCATAACAGTTGTCGGAAGTGTGCTCTCCTGGATCAGTCCAAATCATTGGTACACCAAAAGAAAGTAAACTGCGTTTCCCTTGGATCCACATGTTAAGAACATTGTAGCACGTTTTAAAAATTTTGTCTGGGGCCTACGAAACGCCGCGAATTATTTCGGAATCAAAATAAAGTTGAAAAGCACGCTCCACTTGCTCAGTGAGTAATGTTAAAAAAGCTCTTTTGCCACAAACGTAACAAAATAAATTGAGATTTTCTGGACAATTTGCACTCATTTTGATTTTATACTTTTATTATTTTTTCGTCACTATTAAAAAGCCGTACTTTTCGTGTTCGTAGACACTTAAAAATACAAAATTTTAATTTTTACGCAAAAAATTATTTTTTCTTCATAAATTTATTAATAACTGCGAAACTGTTGATTGTGTTGAGAAATGGTATAGAAGTGGATTAAAGCTATGTTATTCTTAATTTTTCTAAATATGCTTCAGCAAAATCGGACTACTAATTCTCTAGTTATGTCATACAAAAGAGCCCAAAACGTGATAAATTCCCCTATACGATAGTTACTGAGTTCAAATCGATATATCTCGATTCAGAGACGTGACCCAGCGAAACGTCGTAACACGTTTAACACTTTTTGACCGATATAACTTTCCCCGGTGGTTTCATCCCATCCCGATTTTGGCTATCGCACAGTGTTATTAATAATTAAATTAGTTATCATCCAATGCTGGAATATAAAACAGACCACATTCAAGCCTCATCAATATGCCTCTCGGGAAGGAACACCACTATATCTTCTTTATATCGACCCCAAGGTATTAAATAATAGATGCTTAATTCATTACTTTTTACTAAACCCTAGGCAATAAATTTATAGCGCTAAGCACAGCTTTTAGGTACCACGACTCACTACGTCCAAGGGTAGACAGCCATTAAATGCCATCTCATCTCTAAAATCTGACGTTATATCGGAATAAGGGCCCACTTATTGGCCTTCAGATCTACATATTTAATAGATTTTGCTGTCATTAAAAACATCAGTTGCCAAACCAACTCAAATCCATTTTGCTTACCTACTAGATTTACTAACTGGCTTAAATACAGAAAGCATGTTAGCTCCCACTTATTTCAATATATTTCATTAAAATCTGACGAGGAAATACAAGATGCTATAAACATGTTCACGGAAAGAGTATCAACTGCAACAAAAGTATCTGCGCCTCTTAAAAGCTATGGCAGCAATAAAAGGAAAAAATATTTAACAACCATTGAAAATCTTATAAAGGAAAAGAGAAATCTCAGAACACAATGGCAATTATAGCGTTCTCCTATCTTAAAACGCCAACAAGCTCTTCACAATGCTCTATTCGAAGACCAACAGTCAGCTCCCAAGATATATCTAGAAAGTCTAGATCCAACAAATTTCACGGATTATAGTCTTTGGAAAGCCAACAAAAAACTTAAAAAGCCAACTAGCTATGATTCTCCCATTCGAGGTAGCAATGGTACTTGGGCTAGGTCCCATAAAGACTAAGCCGAATTATTTGCCATTCACCTAGAAGGCGTGTTCATGTCTAATACTTTTAGTTGAAATATATCATTACCAGTAATTAAAGAACATGTGATTTCCCAAATGAAAATTAGTTTTTCGTCCTTAACAAAAACAATAAAAAAAAACATTATGAAAATTATAGTCGGTCTAGACCGACAATACGATACCCTATACCATGGTGTAAGGGCCCTATTTCTTCGGTCCAACTAATTGGATATAGAAAAATTAAAAATTAAAAATTAAAAATTAAAAATTAAAAATTAAAAATTAAAAATTAAAAATTAAAAATTAAAAATTAAAAATTAAAAATTAAAACTTAAAAATTAAAAATTAAAAATTAAAAATTAAAAATTAAAAATTAAAAATTAAAAATTAAAAATTAAAAATTAAAAATTAAAAATTAAAAATTAAAAATTAAAAATTAAAAATTAAAAATTAAAAATTAAAAATTAAAAATTAAAAATTAAAAATTAAAAATTAAAAATTAAAAATTAAAAATTAAAAATTAAAAATTAAAAATTAAAAATTAAAAATTAAAAATTAAAAATTAAAAATTAAAAATTAAAAATTAAAAATTAAAAATTAAAAATTAAAAATTGAAAATTAAAAATTAAAAATTAAAAATTAAAAATTAAAAATTAAAAATTTAAAATTAAAAATTAAAAATTAAAAATTAAAAATTAAAAATTAAAAATTAAAAATTAAAAATAAAAATTAAAAATTAAAAATTAAAAATTAAAAATTAAAAATTAAAAATTAAAAATTAAAAATTAAAAATTAAAAATTAAAAATTAAAAATTAAAAATTAAAAATTAAAAATTAAAAATTAAAAATTAAAAATTAAAAATTAAAAATTAAAAATTAAAAATTAAAAATTAAAAATTAAAAATTAAAAATTAAAAATTAAAAATTAAAAATTAAAAATTAAAAATTAAAAATTAAAAATTAAAAATTAAAAATTAAAAATTAAAAATTAAAAATTAAAAAATAAAAATTAAAAATTAAAAATTAAAAATTAAAAATTAAAAATTAAAAATTAAAAATTAAAAATTAAAAATTAAAAATTAAAAATTAAAAATTAAAAATTAAAAATTAAAAATTAAAAATTAAAAATTAAAAATTAAAATATAAAAATTAAAAATTAAAAATTAAAAATTAAAAATTAAAAATTAAAAATTAAAAATTAAAAATTAAAAATTAAAAATTAAAAATTAAAAATTAAAAATTAAAAATTAAAAATTAAAAATTAAAAATTAAAAATTAAAAATTAAAAATTAAAAATTAAAAATTAAAAATTAAAAATTAAAAATTAAAAATTAAAAATTAAAAATTAAAAATTAAAAATTAAAAATTAAAAATTAAAAATTAAAAATTAAAAATTAAAAATTAAAAATTAAAAATTAAAAATTAAAAATTAAAAATTAAAAATTAAAAATTAAAAATTAAAAATTAAAAATTAAAAATTAAAAATTAAAAATTAAAAATTAAAAATTAAAAATTAAAAATTAAAAATTAAAAATTAAAAATTAAAAATTAAAAATTAAAAATTAAAAATTAAAAATTAAAAATTAAAAATTAAAAATTAAAAATTAAAAATTAAAAATTAAAAATTAAAAATTAAAAATTAAAAATTAAAAATTGAAAATTAAAAATTAAAAATTAAAAATTAAAAATTAAAAATTAAAAATTAAAAATTAAAAATTAAAAATTAAAAATTAAAAATTAAAAATTAAAAATTAAAAATTAAAAATTAAAAATTGAAACTTAAAAATTAAAAATTAAAAATTAAAAATTAAAAATTAAAAATTAAAAATTAAAAATTAAAAATTAAAAATTAAAAATTAAAAATTAAAAATTAAAAATTAAAAATTAAAAATTAAAAATTAAAAATTAAAAATTGAAAATTAAAAATTAAAAATTAAAAATTAAAAATTAAAAATTAAAAATTAAAAATTAAAAATTAAAAATTAAAAATTAAAAATTAAAAATTAAAAATTAAAAATTAAAAATTAAAAATTAAAAATTAAAAATTAAAAATTAAAAATTAAAAATTAAAAATTAAAAATTAAAAATTAAAAATTAAAAATTAAAATTAAAAATTAAAAATTAAAAATTAAAAATTAAAAATTAAAAATTAAAAATTAAAAATTAAAAATTAAAAATTAAAAATTAAAAATTAAAAATTAAAAATTAAAAATTAAAAATTAAAAATTAAAAATTAAAAATTAAAAATTAAAAATTAAAAATTAAAAATTAAAAATTAAAAATTAAAAATTAAAAATTAAAAATTAAAAATTAAAAATTAAAAATTAAAAATTAAAAATTAAAAATTAAAAATTAAAAATTAAAAATTAAAAATTAAAAATTAAAAATTAAAAATTAAAAATTAAAAACTAAAAATAAAAAATTAAAAACTAAAAATTAAAAATGAAAAATTTTAAATTAAAAATTAAAAATTAAAAATTAAAAATTCAAAATTAAAAATTAGAAATTAAAAATTAGAAATTAAAAATTAAAAATTAAAAATAAAAAATTAAAAATTAAAAATTAAAAATTAAAAATTAAAAATTAAAAATTAAAAATTAAAAATTAAAAATTAAAAATTAAAATTAAAAATTAAAAATTAAAAATTAAAAATTAAAAATTAAAAATTAAAAATTAAAAATTAAAAATTAAAAATTAAAAATTAAAAATTAAAAATTAAAAATTAAAAATTAAAAATTAAAAATTAAAAATTAAAAATTAAAAATTAAAAATTAAAAATTAAAAATTAAAAATTAAAAATTAAAAATTGAAAATTAAAAATTAAAAATTAAAAATTAAAAATTAAAAATTAAAAATTAAAAATTAAAAATTAAAAATTAAAAATTAAAAATTAAAAATTAAAAATTAAAAATTAATTTTTAATTTTTAATTTTTAATTTTTAATTTTTAATTTTTAATTTTTAATTTTTAATTTTTAATTTTTAATTTTTAATTTTTAATTTTTAATTTTTAATTTTCAATTTTTAATTTTTAATTTTTAATTTTTAATTTTTAAAAATTAAAAATTAAAAATTAAAAATTAAAAATTAAAAATTAAAAATTAAAAATTAAAAATTAAAAATTAAAAATTAAAAATTAAAAATTAAAAATTAAAAATTAAAAATTAAAAATTAAAAATTAAAAATTAAAAATTAAAAATTAAAAATTAAAAATTAAAAATTAAAAATTAAAAATTAAAAATTAAAAATTAAAAATTAAAAATTAAAAATTAAAAATTAAAAATTAAAAATTAAAAATTAAAAATTAAAAATTAAAAATTAAAAATTAAAAATTAAAAATTAAAAATTAAAAATTAAAAATTAAAAATTAAAAATTAAAAATTAAAAACTAAAAATAAAAAATTAAAAACTAAAAATTAAAAATGAAAAATTTTAAATTAAAAATTAAAAATTAAAAATTAAAAATTAAAAATTCAAAATTAAAAATTAGAAATTAAAAATTAGAAATTAAAAATTAAAAATTAAAAATTAAAAATAAAAAATTAAAAATTAAAAATTAAAAATTAAAAATTAAAAATTAAAAATTAAAAATTAAAAATTAAAAATTAAAAATTAAAAATTAAAAATTAAAAATTAAAAATTAAAAATTAAAAATTAAAAATTAAAAATTAAAAATTAAAAATTAAAAATTAAAAATTAAAAATTAAAAATTAAAAATTAAAAATTAAAAATTAAAAATTAAAAATTAAAAATTAAAAATTAAAAATTAAAAATTAAAAATTAAAAATTAAAAATTAAAAAATAAAAATTAAAAATTAAAAATTAAAAATTAAAAATTAAAAATTAAAAATTAAAAATTAAAAATTAAAAATTAAAAATTAAAAACTAAAAATTAAAAATTAAAAATTTTAGTTTCATTCTTTAGTTTCTTACCTGTTTTTATTATTTTTGTTTTTTTGTATTAAATAAAATTATTTTAAAATTGCCTGTTTTTAATACATATTAATAATTTGTAGCCAAGAATCATTAGTTTTTTTTTGAATTATCGTATGACTTCTAAGGTCTCAAAACAGGTTTATAGGGATCAAACTTTGGGTGTTATTATGATGCCGGCTGCGAAAAATAATGAGTTTCATTCGTGTTCTATGAAGCACTTAGTGGTTTTCTCTCTAGTAAAAGAAAATTAATGAAATTTTTCAAATAGTAATCAATTCTTTTTAATGATCATTGTTTGTTGTAATAGAAATTGGCCAACAAGAAAACCAATTAACTATAATTTAAATTCGGATTTAATGTTTCAGTATCGGCATTAGTTACAAAGTGGTAGGCGTACCCAATATTGGGTGGAGGGTATCAAAAATTTGGCACAGCCGAATTTAACACTCTTACTTGTTTCTATTAACTTTTTCTATTATTTGTCTCTAACCGTCGTTATCTTGATCAATAAGTTGACTTCTCTGACGTGCTAGGAGATGCATTTTCCACATTTTCTATGCTTTGATGCAAAGCTTGTTTCCACTTCAAAGACAATATTGTCTAATTCAAAAGATGACATTATTTCTACCGGTGGGGTCAACGACAATACAACTGACCCTTTGACCAATAGAGATGAGAAAACTTCGACCTATGGTAATGACTCAATCGGTGTATTCTGGGTATGTTTAACCCATAGACATTACCACTTGGATGTGCAGCTACACTGGTATTTATAATGCTGTGAACTGTATGAATTCTGCAGACTGCCACTCGCCAATATGTCGAATGCTTGCATTTTTAGTTGAGTTTTTTTTAGTCTTGCTGGAAAAGAATATTTTAGGTAATTCTTCCAGATTTTCTATGGAAATATGACAACAAACCTTGCTCCACTGTATGGTGGTTCTAGTTGGTGGCCCTATTATGTTGAATTTTTTTTGCGGTAGCAACCCAAAAACTATCTGCATTTGCTTTAGAACTTCCAAAGCTAATACCGCCTTTTGCAAGATCGGCATGCCTCAACATTTCTGTGCTAATATTTCAAATTGAGCTGAAGTTGTAGCTTCTTTTTTAGCCCAATAAATAAAAATTGCTTTAAAATTAAATTTAATACTATAATAACCATGTACTTGTATAGATATTTATACCCTCCACCCCAGTGAGCAGAGGGTATATATAAGTTTGTCATTCCGTTTGTAATAATTAGAAAAAATTCTGGATCCCATAAAATATATATATTTGTGATGCTTATAACAAGCGGAGTTGAAATAGCGATGTCCGTCTGTCCGTCTGTCAGTCTGTGGAAATCACGATGACAACTTCAATCAGGCAGATAAGGTGCTCGTTTGCATAACAAATGATTCATTGACTTTCTGAGAAGTTTGCTGTTTAAAATCGTCCAAATCGGTTGAATGGTGCCCGAGATCTGAATGAAGAACTAAAAAAAGTCTTGAAAAAATATTTGTTTTTTCTATGTTGTTCTTGTCACGATCACGGCCTCAATAAGACAGCTTGGGTGGTCATTTTTAGTGAGAATGATTCACCAAGATCATGGGAAGTTTTCTGTTTCAAAACTCTTTAAAATCGCTGGAACAGGTTCAAGGAAATCTCTGAAAAAGAAAAAAAAATTAAGAATATGGTGTTTCTATATTGTTCTTGTTGTTATTCTAAATGTTGTATTGTTGTCATAGGTGGGCTTGTTGTTTTTGTGGTCGTTAGGGTAATAATATTATAAAAACTAACCCTTTGTAAATTTTTTTTATCAACTCTGGTAGAAAAATTTGAAAGTTTCCATTGTTTTGGCATCACTAAAAAAAGTTGTTAGATAATTTTTGTCATCGCGAGCCTGCCTGCAAAGTTTCAGATCAATTGAGTCACGGAAAGGGGTTAAAAATCGATCCAAAATTTTGTCGACAAGCAGAGAAGCAGACACTACGAGTTAATATAAAGTTAATTAAAGTAAATAATGTTAAACTACCTAGTTGTTAATAAAAAGAAGCAATGTAAATTTACCAAACAAAATTTTATGTTTTAATTTATTTCAAGAAAAACACAAAAATAACTTTTGATGTTGTATTTTTTGTGTGTAATATTTACATATGGGGCGTTTCATGTCAAGTGATCCAACTTTTAAAACCGATGTCTTCCGATCGGGATGAAATTTACACCAAGGTTAGTCCTGGATAGTAGTTTAAACACAATCGCGAATATATTGAGGAGGTGAAATTTAAATCTTGGATTTAGACTGACAGATGCACATTGAAAACAATAATTTTAAATGTGGATGATTTTGTGGAAGAAATGTGTACTAATAGGAAAAAAATTCATATGCTAAAAATTGAAAAACCGTTGTCTTGAGTTACAGAACATTTTTTTTTATGGATATCCCACTCGTATCCCACTAAGCGAAACACAAAAATTTATTGTAACGTTGCTTGGGCTACAACCAGATGATAAAAATCCTTACTTTTTCATACATGAAAATCTAACTAACGGGAACTACAAAATTCTTAGAGAAGCATTTACCCTGAAGAAACAAAAACTACTGCAATCTGCCTACTCATTTCGGGGACTTGTATATGTCAAGCGTTTGAGTACTAATAAACCATTTTGTATTGAAAACCTTGATGCCCTGAATAATTTTTTTCGTGCTAATGATAATCTATACTATGAAAATAATGAAGTCTTACCTAATAATGTTTCTACGTAACCTGTTACCTCTGTATGCCAATTTTTTAACTTTTATTGCTATTCCTTCTTACATTTTTATTAATTTTAATAATTTTAATTTTCTCAAATTTAAATTAATTTATATATTTTTTAGTTATTCTATCAACAACTTTATTTATACTTAAATATATTGCGTTGCGTTTAGGATTGGTTTTTATTGTGACTCTAATTTTATATTTTATTTGAATGAATAATCGAAACAGTTTAAGAGCGAATTCCAATGATGTAACAATTAACATGGTGAAAATACTTGCCAAACAGAAAAAAGGTGTCAAATTTGTCACTTAAATGCTCAGAGCTTAAAGCCTAAAATTGATGAATTCAGATGAACCTTTGAGAACTCGAATGTTGATATTGTATGCGTCTCGGAGACATGGTTAGATAAGTCAACCCCGGATGGGCTTATAACTTTACAGGGCTATAAAATATTTAGATCCGATAGATTGACTGGAGGTGGAGGTGGTGTTGCAATATATGTAAGAAGTAATATAACATGTAATTATTGCACTAAAAATGCAGCAACGGACAAAATCGAGTGTATTTTTCTTGAAATTTCATCTTTAGGAAGAAAGATGTTGGTTGGTTGTGTATATAGGCCAAACAACACTATTGATTATACTAGTTTCATCATAAAAATTGAAACTTTAATCATGCCATACAACGACGTGGTAATAGCAGGAGACTTTAATTCTAATCTTATAACTGAATCCTCGTTCAGGGACCATATGGAATCGATAGGTCTTACACCGACTAACACTACATTACCTACTCACTTCACGAAATATAATAGCACGCTACTGGACCTTTTGTTCGTGGGTGATACATCTAAAATATTACTTTATGATCAAATTTCTGCATCATGCTTCTCCAAACATGATCTGGTTTTTGCATCATATGACTTCTTACTCGATCAAAGAGATCAAACCTATTCTTATCGCGATTTTAAAAACATAAATTATACCCTTCTTAATGAGAACTATCTTCGAGTTAATTGGAATAGAATCTACGACTTGATTTCTGTTGATGATCAACTATCGTTCCTAGAGTATAATATTCTGAAGCTTTATGATGAAGCAATCCCTTTGAGGACAAAAACAGTTTCGGCAAAAGAAAAACCGTGGTTCAATTTTTCTATTCTAAATACAATACAACGAAGGGATTTAGCTTACTCTAGAAGGAAGCGTTTTAAAACACTAGAATGGCCAAAACTGAATATCGCTCTAAGCGATTCGGTACAGCCCTTGAATCCAAACACACCTGGAAAACTATTAGGGACATTGGTATTGGAAATATGGATAAAAGCATGAACTGCTCCATTAATGTTGATGAACTCAGCATTAATACTTCGCTTCTTGTAGCAACGGACAATATGGCACAAAGCGAAAATTCTCTATATAATGACAATGATACGCTTCACCAGGACATATTTGAATTTTCATGTGTCAATCAATTTAATGTTTTCTCTAGTTGTTCTCAAATAAAATCCAATGCAATAGGATATGATTATCTTGATCCTAAGTTCATCAGAATAATTCTTACTCATTTATTTAATACCATCATCACAACTAGCTGTTTTCCTTAGAAATGGAAGCATGCGAAGTTAATTCCAGTCCCTAAATCAAACAGTGAGTACCGGCCAATATCTATCTTAAGTTTTCTTTCAAAAGCTTTAGAAAAAATTTTACACCATCAGATAAGTGTTCACGTTTATGAAAATCACCTAATGTCTGACCGACAGTCAGGTTTCCGACCTAATCACAGCTGTGTAACTGCTTTAATTGACGTACCGGAGAGTATAAGGCATGAACTAGATGATGGTAAGATTAACTTCTTGGTGCTACTCGATCACTCCAAGGCTTTTGACACAGTTAACCATCAAATATTATGTACTAAGCTAAGGCCACATTTTAAATTTTCATCAACATCATCACAACTTATATCATCTTACCTCATTGACCGCATTCAATCGGTATGTTTAAACGGCATTGAATCCAATCCTCTTACACTAACAAGATGTGTACCTCAGGGATCTGTTCTGGGACCACTACTTTTTTCTATTTATGCTAATGATTTGCCACAACATTTATCTCACTGCAAGATCCACATGTATGCAGACAATGTACAATTGTATTTAAGTAGTCCAGTTCAATCTATCAGAGAAAATGTTAATAAACTCAATCATGATTTAAACAGCCTATCTAGTTGGGCATCAGCAAACGGCCTGTGTTTAAATCCACGAAAATCTAAGTGTATCGTAATTCACAAAAAAACGTTAAATCCACTCATTCAAGATGACATTATTATAAACAACGAGAAAATTGATATTTTACGAACGGCAAAAAATTTCGGAATAGTGTTTAACAATAACTTAACTTGGTCAAATCATATCAATGCTCTGGTTGTGCAAATATATGTCAAATTAAGAACGTTGTGGTCTGTGCAGTACTTTACGCCGTAAAAAGTAAGAATGCTACTCGCGAAAGCTTATTTGATTCCTAGTCTTACTTACGGTTGTGAATTGCTTTCTAATTGTGACTCCATAAGTAAGAAAAAACTTTTTATAGTTATAATAATATTATACGATATGTTTACGGACTTAAAATCGAGATCAAGTATTGTCCTATTCGAAGACTCTCTATGGAGTTTCGTTTGAAAACTTGTTAAAGATTAGAACTTTAATATTTTTTCGAAAAATTATATACTCTCAAAGTACCGTTTTCAAAATATACGCTTTGCTAGATCGTCAAGAGGCAAAAATGTCATAATTCCCAAATTCCGATGTCTCGTTTCTGAATGGCAGTTCTTCATAAATGCTACTCGTTTTTGGAATGCTCTTCAACATAGCCAACAAATAAACAGCAACGCAATGAGTTTTAAAAAAAGTATTTTTAATTATTTTAGTTAAATACTCCTTGTAGTCTTTCTTCTACAGTTATTTATATCATAATTATTATTTTTTTATGTCCTAATTTTTAATAACTTTAATTTATATAATATTTTTATATCATTACCTATTCCTACTCCTGGTAAAATTTCATTTATATGTATATACATATCTCTCTTTTTTTTGTAATTTTTAATTATTTTCAATTTAAAAAAAAGTTTGTTTTTAAATATTCTATGTTATATTTTATTAATGGCACAATTTTATAAATTCTTATGTTATAATATTATTCATATTACCTTTTATATATTAGTTACAATTTTATTCAATTTAATTTGGCTAAACATGTTTGTACACTACTAAAATCCTGTACTGCAATTATAAGACTTCGTCTTGTTGTGCAGGAAATCATTAAAAAAAAAAAATAAATAAATAAATAAATAAATAAAGCTCTTAAAGGAAAAACCTAAGCTTTCATTTCAGCCAAAAAAAAAATCCTTTTTTGCAAAAAAGTCAAACAAATTTTTGATTTTGAAAAAAAAAGTCAAAAAAAAAATTTTTTTTTTCCGAAAGACTGAAGAAATAGCTATTTAAACTATTTTGGACAAATTTTGCTAAGAACAATAGGTAAAAAGTTACATAAATGAGAAAAAACACCTGCTTGGTCAAAATGTCAAATTTTGACCCCCTCTAACTCATGTTAGAAATAAATCGTTATATTACTTTATTTATATAAAATTTTCCAATATGTATTTTGTTTTAGGGAAAATACATTTCTTTTGTATTAACAAACAGGGTGTCACTTCAGTTTGCTCAGTGTTGCTACGCCACAGTAGATGGCGCCGCAATTTTTGTTCTAATTAGTTTCGCAATCGTTATTTCTATTTTAACATGAATGTCAACATTTTCAGTTAGATATCAAACACAACAATGTTAAGAGGATACACAGGGCTAGTCTTTTATTTCATACGTTTTTCCATTATTCTTTTACAAATATGACCATAAGTTTGACATATTGTGTTTACAAAATAGTGTTACCGAGTTCATCAATGATTTTTTTTTTTGCTTTAAAAACAGTTCTACATAGTTATATAAAATTATTATTCTGCTTTACCTACAAAATATCTGATTGCGGTTACATATAATTTTACATAAAATTGTTTATAATTACTAAAGCATTACTATTGACATAAATTCAAAATTGCACCTTTTAAATTTTCCATTCAAATTTAAGAAAATATCAATTTTAAAAATTGGAATTCAGGTTTCCAATTATAAATTAGGAAAAATCAATTGAATTTCAGAAAATCATATTAAAACGTCGGAAATAATAACTTGAAATTTAAAAGACATCAATTTTATTTTAAAAATAAAAATTTTATTCTTTAATAATAAACACAAATTGAAATTCAAAAAACACCAAATATGTTTATTTTTAAAAATGTTTACATTTATAAAAAATATTGCCATTCAGGCAGGAGACATTAATAGTATTTCAGGATAAGAGAACATTAATTTAAATTCAATGAAGTTTAGAAAACCTAAAATGATATTTAAAAATTGCGAACATAAAAATTGTTACATAAATAAAGCGCACTTTGATGAGAATGTTATTTATATATTATTTTTCACAATTTTTTTGGATGAAAATGAAGTTTTACAGAAAATAAAGATAACAAATTATTTTATTAAAAATTTTTGGGACATTTGGTTTTTTGCGTTTGGCATCCCTAATTCAAAGTTTGACTTCATGGTAGGCAAGGTAAAATCCAAAAAATTTAAGTTCGATAATATAATTCCCAGGTAGTAGTATTTGGAGCCAATAAATGAAAATATATTTTATTAACATAATTTAATTCAAAATCAAAAGTTGGCATCACTGGGTTAGATTTTGTATTGTATTGTGTAAATAAGGAAAACTTCCTTTTAGTATGTAAAAAAAAATTTATTTTCCAAATATGGCACCATTAAAAAAAAAAAAATTGAGGGAGGGTTTTTTTTTTGGTTATTATTTTGTTACTCCATTTGACCTATTGTCACCCTACACAACCATTAACTTCGCAATGGAGGTTAGGGCGAGCTATTTAATTTGCAAAAACTTAAACTAAATTAATTAACTAATTATGTCATATAACCGGTAACCTATATGCATGGAAACCTATATGCATGCCGATCAGCAACCACGATGACCAAAATGCAAACACCGAAACGTGTTTTCTTTTATCCGAAATAATAGAAAAGACGAAAACGTTCTTTTCTCGCTGGAGCGCGAATTACTAATGTGAGATAGCTTTATATACCAACTCTTGGAATAAACCAAAATCCAGATCAAACCAAAGAATTTGCTGATATAATTTGGTATTAAGTTTAAAAAATTGTTTACTTTTTCAAATATTTTGTTTACATTTATTATCAATACTCAAACCGAGGTGGAGGGTATCAAAGATTCGGCATAGCCGAATGTAACACTTTTACTTGTTTTTTCTAGTTTTTATGCAAAACACCAACTTCGTATAATTTAAGTAATATTCTAAGGGGGGTAAGGTTTTTAAACTTTTTTTTCATTTCTCATTCTGAATGTACAATATATCGAGAGTGTTGTGCCAAAATTTCAAGTAAATCGGAGCAAAACTTAAGACGATACAGCGTCTCCAGCGACCGGTCCCATACGGTATATCGTATATAAATCAGTTTTTAAAAAATTTTAAATCGATTTTCTCGCGAATAAATGTTCGAAGTTCGTGAACATCACAACTCTAAATCTGCTTGACCGATTCTTTTGAAATTTTACAAACTGTATCTACACATAAATCGTCAGTTAACCACGAAGAATTTTTTTATTTTCCATTTTCTTCCTCATTTTTTAACAACAAATTCGCGAAATTTTATAGCAAAAATCACGTTTTCCAGTTCGAGATGCTGCAAAAAAAAATTTTAAAAACTCTTCGTCGCTACCTCACGAAACATGTCACCTTTTAAATGCATTTCGATTTTTTTATTTCGCATGATCCGGTAACGAGTTACGATGTTCACCGCAAACAACAACGCCGGTGATTCGCTGTCACGGACTTATTTATTAAAATATTTAATTGAAAATTTTTTAGAAGATTGTACAAATGTTATGCTATAACGTATATATGAAATAAATAATCTAGCGTTACTCATATCTTCAAAAAAAAAAAAAATTATGAAAATAAAACCTTTAAAAGGTTACACAGGCGGAAAATAAGAATAAATGAACAAAAATGTATCCACGTTACTTTTACGCTCAAATCCGAATAAACAATCAGCAAATACCGCAACTTTCTAATATAAAATATGATGTAAAATACCTCATCTGAACCGCCCCCTTACTTGGAAAAAACACATAGAATCAAAATTAATACAAATAAAATTAAAACTACTTCAACTTACGTTGCTAATTAGCAGAAATCCAAAGCTAAGCCTTGATTGCAAGTTATTGATATATAATTCAATCATAAATCCCATTTGGTGCTACGGTATACAGTTATGGGAACCACTTCAGTTTCTAATATAGAGAAAATACTAAGATGCCAAAATAAGATCCTAAAGTTGATTACCTGCGCCCCATGGTATGTGATAAACTGACAATTGCATAGAAAATTAAGCGTCGAAATTAGGAAAAACTGTATAAGCTACTTGAAAAAACTAGAAACTCACCCGAATATCTTAGCACGTGACCTTCTCAACAATGGAGAGAGATTGCAGATCTCATAATAAGTGGTTGAGGTAATCTAAGCCAATGAATATATATTTATTTCGAATTTATGTAAAAACATTAAATTTTTTCTGGCACTGGCCGGATTTAAAGTATTAGTTCTAAGATGTGAATAATTATTGTTAGTTCAATACGTGAAGAGAAAAAAAATTGTGTTAATATTTCACTTCGTTTTAAAATCACTTCTTTTCAGTTTTATAATAAACTTAATCTGTTACATTTATGCAGTGTTGTAATACATATTTATTTCCGTTTTTTGCAATACTGAAACAATAAATCCTTTCGCTTTGTAACGAGTAAGGATTTTAGATTTTAGATTTATTTACACTATCGAAATAAATTTCGATACGGAATTATTTCGATCACGAAAAGTAGGCCCCAGGCGTTGCGGACTACAAAATTAGGGCATACTCACCATTTGAATATAGGTCGACCATAAATTTATTTAAAAAACAATTGTAGCTACAATTGAATTTTATCAATGATTCTTTGAAAACTGCCAAATTTTAAAAAGAATACGATAGGAACAATATTTTTTAGTATTTAGAACTAAAATTCAGTGACTAACAAAAGCTTTCGATAGTTATAACTAATATGTGTGTCTGTTTGTGTAAGGATGCTTTTTAAAAAACGGGCACTTTTTTCAAAGAGAGAAGTGTCTTGAAGCAACGGTTCTTTCTAAAAGATTTTTTTTTTTCAAATTTCATTCTTTTAATAAATTTACTTTGTTTAAAAAAGTTACTTCTTTTTAACGTTACTTTTTTAATAAAATGTACTTTTTTAAGAAAAGGAAATTTTTTGAAGAGGTGATTTTTCATAAAAATACGTTTTAAAAAAAAGTACTTTTCGAGAAAAGGTGCTTTTTGAGAAAAGTGTTTATAATTTCTCTTTTTTCATATTGGTCATTTTATATATTATATCGTGAAAGCGATAAATATGTGGTAAAGCTTGCTTAGGTCAATGTGGCACGTGCAGTATAACCATACACACCCTCATGAGAAAAATGTTACAACTACAACGAAGACAATAACAAGAAGACATAAAACATATATGTATGTATCTAAAAAAAAAAAAAAAAAAAAAAAAACAACAAACACAATGAACATTTTTATATATTCCAGAGTTTTTCATATTTTCCTTCATATCTCGATTTTGACTCAATCAGGATGTAAATAAACGATATTTTGTAAAGACAAAGAGTCTAACTTAGTTATTAAGGAGAGACGGACAGACGGTAATCTCTAAATCAGCTTCTATTGTTATAAGGATCAAGAAAATATATAGTTTATGGGGTCTCCGGAATATACTTCGATGCGATACAATCGGAGTGACAAACTGACATATACTCTCTGAACAGTGGAGTAGAGGGTATAAAAAAAGATCTGTAAAAATGACTGGACATCGGTTGTGAAAGAGCTAGACCTGGCTTAAAGCAATACAACCAAAATATTAAAAATTTATGTATATCAAATTTCAACGGAGTGGATATTTTCTTACATTTGTATGGAACGTTGCCGAGCTTTTTCAATAGCACAATTATTGTCGGTATATTTTGAAATTTACGAAGATTATGTCGATGTATTGCAACAGCCAATAGTAAAAAGTTTTAGCAATTCGTGATGGATTTTTTTTTTGTAAAATTAAATGAAACTTGAAATAATTGAAAATTTTCATACATTTGTATAGATGTTGTTCGCCCATAACTCAATTTCAATCGGAATGGCTTAATTTTTTAAGAGAGTCATCAATTTCGGGCAGTGAAAAAATAATATGTATATTAATTTTTTTTTGACAAATTTTTATTTTCGGTTTTTTGTCGAGTAGTAGTTCCTCCATATTCCATATTCCTCCGATATTTCAATACAGCTGACTCGAAAATGTATAATATCTTACTATATGTTTTTGTAAAATGATTTCTATTTTCAAACATTTGTATTGAAAGTGTTCGAGTTTTTTCCAGTAGTGAAATGTAAGCATGATATTCCTGGCAATTGTACAATTCCAAAAATTTTACATTTGTTACAGGAAATAATTATATTTTTACATGCTTTCAAACATGAAAAATGTCAATTTTTTCTACTCGAGCTACTCGTTCGGCTCTGTTTTGTTTTGGTGGCAAGCTGTTAAAATAAGTTTATTTTGTACATGCTACAAGAAAAATACTTCTTAAAAAAAACGCGTTGTGTGATATTTGCATTGAAGAGACTTTTAGCAGTTATAAAAAATATCGGATAAAAGTTACGCCCGTAATCAGGTACACAGCAGGATAATTCCAATTGGGAGGTGTCACAACTTATTATGCCTTATTCTGTTTAAACAACGGTTTAAAAATTTGTGTATATAAACACTCAGCATTAACAAATATGAGGTGCATATTTATATGTTAAATATTCAAGTTAAAAAAATATATTATGAAAATCGTTAAAAGATAATAGTCATTCATCGACTGCATTTACTATCTTGAAGTATCAGAATGTGAATTTAATTAGTTCACTTCATTAATCTCATCAAATTTGATTGTGATTGGACCTTATTGAAATATACCCGTACTTACATAAATATACACTTTGACGATCTCATTCAAATTTCTTATATTTTTTTTGTTTTCCATTTAACCCTTTGACTGTACATTGCATCACATGTGATGTACAGACGTTACGATTGATATGCTTGCACATCACATATGATACACAATATGTCTTATTTCTTTTAACAAAATTTTGTATGATCTGATGAAAATAAAGTGATCTATTGGCCTGAGCGTGTAGAAAATGTTATTTTGTAATAAGACATGAACATTTGTATAAGAAAATACAGCAAATTTCCAGGATATAAAACGATAAAAATATTTTTTTAACAAAAAAATACAAAAGAAAAAAGAATAATATTAATAAAAAAAATAAAAATAATTTCATTATACCTCATATTATATAGTTATAAAAGAACTTATGAAGGATAATTTTTATGAATTTTATTAAAGCAAGGGAAACAATATGGTATCTGACATTCAATACACTGTCTATAAACTTATTTAGACTTTGCGATAGCAGTATTTCTATTGTGGCTTTCGGCAAATTATTTATAACAGCCAGACATCTTTTTCGCATACGTTTTAAATCATCTTTTTTAGGTACTTCGGCAAGCTCATGAAGTACATTTTTTGGTTTTTTATTCGCAATTGACTTTGTAAACTGCTCTAATTTGATTTATTTGTTTATATAAAATTTGCTATACAAAACACATTGTCTAAAATTGCAATACTAACACATTAAAAAAATACTTTTCGATACCATTTTACACTTTTTCTTGCTGGGGTGTAGTAAGAGGTCAATTCCAAATTTGAACGGTTATAGTCTAGTATTATGATTGGTTTTTTGACTATTTTTTGTCTAATTCCAATTGAGTCTATTGCACCTCTTATTTCGTTTTTTATCAGTTCGAAGGATTTCACATTCGGCAAACCAACCCTGTTTGATCGTAATGTCATGGATTAGCCGTTTTATTATCAGCAACATGCCAATTCTTTAAAATCAGACAAAAACGATTGTAGCTCATACCAATATTGTGAAACAACGAGTGATGAAATAACGGTCCATTCTCCAATAGTCTTCAACATTACGATATTTTCATTTCGATATGTGTGGTATAAACTGTTCCGCATATTTGTTTGTTTGCTCAAATATATTGATTGGCAAAGGTACTCCATCTTCAATTACAATACACTTCTTTAGATTATGTTTGCTAATAAAAGGAATCTTTTCTGCTTCTTCAAAATCATTGCTCCATTCTTGCTGAACAAATGATTTTGATACAGAGGCGTTCTGCGGCAATTCCTCAAACGAATTATTTTCGCCATCAGATGCATTATCGGATGAATCAATAACATCTTCGCAAATGTAGTTGTGATCACTACCTAAAGAAAATTCCTCTTATCTGAACTGTAATCATTTATGCCAATTCTATTTTCAATATCTGAATTACCATTTTCTCCGATCCTAAAATGATAATGGATCCATACTTCACTAATAAATTGATACTGACAGCTAAAAGTTTTTATGTTGTACAACACACCAACGACAATTGCAAAATAGAGATTCCCCTAATTTTCCACTACACACGAATTTATTGCTAACACTATGCGGCAAAATAAATAAAAAGTAACGGATAAAAATGACATGAATCATATGTGATGCACAGAACGTTTGACTAATAAATAGTTTAAATATTGCTCAGTGTATCACATGTGATGCACGTCATTTTAACCAAATTATTACTGTGGATGTATGCTATTAAAAAAATATTTTGTATGGGGACAGTCAAAGGGTTAAACTTCACTAAGTGCAACCATTAGATAGCTTATATCCATTTCCGGGACTCCATCCTAAAGCCAATATTAACCGAATATAATTCTGTGGTTTTCTAGAATAACCGCGTATGTCATAAAATCAAAATGTTCAGGAGAGTCAAAAAACGTTATATTTGAAATTATGGGCTCGATATAAAGTTTTTAGGACTTTTTTAACAGTCCTGTAGATATGGGCAATAAATACTATACATAAAATTTTGAGTCAAAAATCTTCAGAGGAATATTTCGTAGAGAAGGACGAACAAACAATATGTAAATAACACTTAAAGTGTGTGCAGATAAAACAACTTATGTCGACAAAAGTCGTTTTCTTTGAAAAAGAAAACTACCAACGCAACCACCCATGTAGACATAAGTTGTTATTGCTTGAAAAATGGATTTTTTTGTTGGTCAACAAAAAGTTAACGGGACTTAGTATGAGAATATAACATCGTATCAAGAATAATAGTGACAAAAAATAACAGAAATAAACACACAAGTTTTTATAAGTGGTTATAAACTGAAAAATAATCCAAAATTATTTTGCATTTTTTTTCATTAATAACAACGTATGTCGCTATGTGTCGTTTTCTGAGAAAATTATTTATCAGTGATCAAACGTATGTTGACATACATACGTCGATAGTGCCGCAAATTAATTTAATAAACATTTAAGTTACGTCGTTATTTAAAGAAAAAACTCAGAAATGGTCAATATTTTTTTTTTTTTAAATTTAACACATGTAGAGCGTTAAAAATTAATATATTTGGCATCTTAACTCAAAACTGACAAAAATGGATATACGCGGTTATTCCAGAAAACCACAGAATTCTCTTGTTAAAAAAAAGAAACATCACAGTCTTATTTAACATTCTTACTTCTAAAATTAATAGTTGGTTGAATAAAAAAGTTGTTTCGTTTCAAAACTTTTGAATCTGCGAATATTGTTTGCAGCGTCTCAAACAAGAATAACATCTGTGATGTATCGAACGTATGTATATGTTGGACTTTGTATTTTTTTTTGTATTAAACTGAACAGTTATTCCGCTTTAAGCCACTCTTGAAAAAACTCCTAACATAAGAGTTAGCTTTGTTGGAAGAATATCTTTTCGAATGAAACTTTACTTACGAATAGTTTCAGTAGATGTAGCTTAGCTAAATTGGTTGTTGTTTGGATTGATTAAAATCTAATTGGACTTCGAAGTCACCACATAAGAAAAATATACATGTGTATAAGTTGGAGTTGTAGACGAACCTTTAATCATGGGTATGTGCTTGAACTGAAGCAAGTTGTGGGTTATAGTGTGAGTATATTTAAGATACAAAGACATCACATGTACAAATTGAAAATTGTTTCAATTGAATACGAGTTTTGAATTAAAATCCAACATAGTTGTCAACATTATCGACAAAATTATAGTTGCTAGAAATGTTTGACCAAGAAAACCTATAATAAATTTTGAGGCAAATTGTTTTCATAATAGTATATAAAAGATTAATATATTTAATATGTAATAGATTAATGTTTTCATAGCACACACACTGTATATGTTTCTGTGAACTATTCTAATAGTTAATGGATTCAACGCTCGTATGTGGCAGATTGGTTAGAGTTCTTGCTTACAAATGCTGAGTTTGCTGGTTCATTTCAGATTGTGCATCATGTTATATGTAAGATCCTTGATTTAAACAAACATTGTTTCTAACATTATCAGCAAAAATTTTGTTGCTTGAAATGCTTGTATGCACTAATATAGCCAAGACAACCTATAATTTATTATGCAGGCTAAATGTTAAATGCTTTCGTAATATTATAATTAATATAGAAAATATCAATGCTTTCATAGCACACACATGGTATAAATTTCTGTAAACTATTGCTAATAGGTAAAAACTTCATCATCTCGTTTGTACAAAATGTCCAAAAAAGTTAGTATTTAATCGGTCTGTATGGTTTAAAGCACATTTGAATAGTATTGCTTTCTTATATATATTTTATAAAGAAATTTTAATTTTCTATAGTTTCTTTAAATAATATGCGTGATTCTTGCTTTAGTCATAAAAAATATATGTAAACGTTTAATATGTACGTCTTTTCTAGTTCATCTCCCACCAGTGCATTTCATTGTTTAATTTGCAATTTTCATAAAAAGGAAAGCAAATTTAAGAGAATACTAGGTATTTCTGATTTTATTCATTTTGAAATTATCAGTTTATTTGACAAATTGAATTTTTTGTTATTTTTACCGTAAATTAAATGCGTTAAACAAACTAGAATTGCCATAATTGAAGATATAAATCTTTCTATATGAATGCAAACTTTTCTAGCAACAATATATTTGTTAATAATGTTAGCTTTAATGTTGCTCTTTAATTCAAATCTCTTATTCAATCGAATTTCAATTTGTGCATCCTTTTATAAGTAAGATCATTGATTTAATCTAACAACCATCTCGTTTTTAAATCGCTCTTGAAAAAAAAAACCTAACATAAGTGTTGCCTTTTCGAATGAAATTTTTCTTGTGAGCATTTTCAGTATATGCAGCTTAGCTTAATTGGTTGCTGTTTGATTTGCTTAAAATGTAATTGGATTTCGAAGTCGCCACCTAAGAGAAATTGAGATATAAGTTGGAGTTGTAGACGAACATTTAATCATGGGTATGAGCTCGAACAAAAGCAAGTTGTGAGTTGTAGTTGTGTGTATATTCTAGATACAATTTCTCTCATTAATATATGTATACAACTCAGCTAAATCCTAATGGATTTCAATGTAGCTGCATGTGAGTTATATTGGAACCTTTAATCATGGAAATGGGCTCGATCAAAAACAAGTTATATATTTGAGATACATTTTGTTGCCTCTGTATGTTTAAGTGTTTCATAGCATGAACCTGTTAGTAGCTTGTTGGTATTCGAGTTTTTCTTCAGACCAACGCAACATAAACACAACATTTGTAATGTGAAACATGAAACCAAAAATACATTCGTTTGTTTAGGGAGATGTAAATTTTTAAGCATCAAACGTTAAAAACTCCTCGACCATTTAACACACACTTTACGGAGGTTTGTTTTAATAAAAACAACTGAAGAGTGTTTTTTTTTTTACGTGCATTTCTAACAAACTTAACACCATCATCGTTCCACTTGCGTGAGGCGGTTAGTTATACAAGTTGTGTGTTCGGGTTCATGTACAGAACTTCGCTTGACAAACTTCAACTCCCGTTGTGGGTAACTCAGTAGAGTTTTAACTTCGCAATGGCTTTGTTGTTCACAGAATTGAAACGCATAATTTTTAAAAATTAAATGTGAATTTAAATTTACACCCGTATTTTTTTCTTCTACAAATTCAGTTTCGTGAGTGTATGTACGTACAGCTGTAGTCAGAAGAGAGAAACGAACAAGTGTATAGAAACGTTTTATCCGTAATTTTTCAGTTGAGTGTAATGAATAGAGGTTTAATGAATATTTTAGCGGCATTTATGCGTATTTACGTGGGTTAATAACTAAACTGCCAAACCGTACAAAGCCATAGACACAAAGTGACTAAACAAACTAATACAGCTAATCGTGTGTTGGTGACGGTGCACCTAACTGTATGGGAAATTATGGTATCAACAAAGTATCATAATCAATCAGTGAACGAATGAATGAATGAAGCATTAGTAAATTTTAATGAATTATTTTAAACGAATGAAAAAATAAAGAAAACGTAATGTGAATAATTTAAGTTGTTGTTTTGTTTTTTCTTTATATTACTATTTGTGTTATATCTTCGATTGCTTCATGAAATCTATAAACTTTAGTTTAAATGGTTTCTTACGAATCAAATTTAAATGAATGACTTGTGCTAAAAAAAGTGAATTAAAAAAAATAGCAATAATCAATTACAAACGCAAAGTTTTACAAAAAATTTATTAAAGAACAAAAACAAACACATAAACAAATTAGCAAAAAGGAAAAAAAAGTGAAAATAAAATCTCGTTTGAAATAATAAAATAATAATAAAACTTTTGCTAGCAAAAGGAATTGAAACTTGTTTTCAACGCATTCATCAAAAACTTCTGATAGGACAAATACATTTTATTTTCCTATATTGTTGTTTTCGTCGTCGTCGTCATCGTCGTCGTCTGGTTTATTGTTAAACGTCTTTGTTAGTTTCTTTTCTTTTTTTTTGTTTAAATATAAATATTGTTGTTGCTGGCAGCTTGCAACATTTAATGCCACAAGATGCATCTGCCGTTAACACATTTTTGGATAACTTTGACATTTACGTTGCTTGCGGGTAAGTTTAACATACATTTATACATAAGTAAGTATTTATACGTTTATTCTGCTGCTTTTAAATACGAACGATATACTTATGTATACATATATGACGACAAATAAATACATATACATACATAGGGACAGACAAACAGACAGACAAACATTCAGAAAGACTTGATCGGCCTTAACTGTTGCATTGTTGGTGGTGTTTTGTGATATTTTTGCAGACAAACGACACCTTGGCTTGAAAAGTTATGTGCATATGCCTGCCTGTGTACGTGTTTCGTTTTTTGTTTAAGCCATTATATTGTCATTATTCTTAATGTTAACCAAGTTAATGGTAATTGAAGTTTCTTCGACTAAAGCTCCTGCCGTTGTTTGCTAATGATTTTCTTAGTAAGAAAATAATAATATTTAAAAAAAAAAAAACAACAACGCATTAATTGTGTAAGAATATGACCTTTTTTATATTAACCCTCTAAATAAAAAAATAGTTTTTTTTCAGGAAAAGTCTGACAAAATCTTTTAGTTTTCGAATTTAATTTAATCTAAAAGTCCTTTGTGCCGATAAGAAATTTTTTCCAGTTCTAGTTTTTGTCGTCCTTGGGCTTTATTGGGTTAATAAAAATATATTGTAATTTTGCTAAGGGTCTCTTTATACATACATTATATATGAATACATTTACCACTGCCTAGTCGGGTATTAGTGTCTTCATTACAAAACAGTTCTTTTTAATTTAAATTTTTATTTGGTTTTGTGGCTTAAAGTATAAGCAAAATATATGCAACCTGTTACAACAACAACACAATATATTACATATTAAAAATATATACAAAATATATATAAAAATTAGCTAAATTACCCAAACATCACTTAAGAGTGTTTGTTATTTTTTTTTATTATATTTTTTTCAAATCCATAAATGAACATTTGAATTTATTAAAAGTTCACAAAAATAATAGACAAAAGTTCATGACATTTTTTTGACTGGCTGCAGCTTGTTTTTGCTCATAAATATTTTGCACATTATTGTATATATGTTTTTGTTGTTTTTTGTTTGTTTGGCTATGTACATATGCAAGCCATGGGATTTTCAATCGTTTTTTGTTGTATTTTTATACAAATATACAGTAGATTTTATTGTAGTTATTATGAGCCATAAAATGCTGACATTTGAAATTAAGTTTTGATACTATGGGCATCAAAGAGATAAAATGGAAATATGTAAGAAATTGTTTATCAAGAAGTTGGTAAAATTTTTTTCATAGTTTTCATATATATTAATTTAATCATTGATTAGTTATATTTTAAAATATAAAAACAAGTGTGCGATTATATATTAATTTTTTTTTTCAAAACAAAACTATAATTTATTGATTCTCACTTATTTACCATAAAAATTGCTTATTTTGTCAAATCACGTCTGTATGTGAACATTTAAAAATTGGAAATATTGCAGTCCTACAAATAAAAAGGAAACTTAAAAATATGTTGTTTTTGAAAAATCTGTTTTTCACTAAATATTTTGAAATATGTAAATATACTTAATCATATATTGTATTCGTATGTACGTATTTTGAAGTTTTCTTGATAAAATTTCAATTATTGCCAAATTGATATAATACAAAGTTCTCTCTCTCTCTTTTTAAATTTAAGGATATTAGCAATTTTATGTGTATGTGTAAATATTTCATATCATACCAGATGATGAACTCCGTACTGCCTTTAAGATAAAATATAATATTGACTTATTAGCGTTTTATGAAGATACACAATTTTTCAGTTTTTTTTTTTTAATTTAATAATTTACAAAAGTTAAATTCAAATTATTTAATTATTTGATTTTTGTTTTGAAGTTCATTAAAAAGAAAAACAAAATATAACGAGACATTTGAAATTTGCATGACAAATTGAGATGAATTAAAAAAAAAAATTTTAATACACAATCATCAAAAGTTCCGTTAAAAGAAATCATGTGAGTCCGATCACAGGGGTGATCTCGTAATTAAAGTTTTTTATGGCACTTTTTTAAAATCAAACATTAAAATCAGCATTACCTATGTATCACTTATAGCAATCAACTGCAGGAGCTCTGCTAGTATAAACATAATTATTATTATTTATTATCTCAGCCGGTTAATTTTTAATTTTTCGTTTTTTATTTTATATTTCTCATTTTTAATTTTTCGTCTTTCATTTCTAATTTTCCATTTTTCATTTGTCATTTTTTACTTTTATTTTTCATTTTTAATTTTTTATTTTTCATTTTCAATTTTTTATTTTTCTTTTTCCATTTTTAATTTTTTTGTTTTTCATTTTTCATTTTTCATTTTTTCTTTTTCATTTCTTATTTTTAATTTTTTTTTTCATTTTTCAATTTGTATTTTTCATTTTGCGTTTTTCATTTTTCATTTTTTATTTTTCTCTTTCTATTTTTTATTTTTAATTTTTATTTCTCATTTTTTATTTTTCATTTCTTATTTTTCCTTTTTTCTATTTAATTTTTTATTTTTAATTTATCATTTCTTGTTTTTCATTTTTCATTTTTCATTTTTTATTTTGCATTTTCAAACAGGTTATTACATATCATAATTTTTTCACCAATACAATCATGAGTCACGCTGATTTTTTCTTACGCTGTTTTTGTGATTGTATTGTGAAATAGAAATTTACTCCCCTGCGCGTATAGATGTTTATAAATCAAAAAATTGTGTTACTAAACTTCTTGGATTATGTTTGTTCAGAATAATTATTGAAAGCCAAGTGCAAAGAAACCCTAGTTTAATAAAAAATGTTACTTACTCTTCAACCTTAAGCTCGATATTCTTGGTATTTTTTTTACCAAACATTCCACTGTTCAAATAATTTCTGTGGCATTGTATATACGAGTATTTTTGGATGTTTCTGTTATAAATAAAGAGAGAAAAAAAAAACATTTATCGAGTTTAATATTTTTTTTCTGAATAAATATTATTGGCAATAAATGCAATTGGCAAAGTTATGTTATATTTGCTGTTTTAGTTTTTGTTCAATAGTTTGACTACTTATTGCATACCATGAATATAGCCATTTCATACACACTCACTCTAGTCAAACATATTGATTGTACCCATTTTAGTTATTTTATACATGTACTCGAATGATTGTACTCATAGTTGAGGTAGGTTTGGTTGGCCGATTTGTACAAGTGGCATCATGATACTCTTACTACGGTGCTGAAAACAGACACCTATTATGAAATTATGATTCTGTTGTTGTTGTTGTTGTTTTTATTTGCTGTATTGCAAATATATAATAAATATTTTGTATGTTTGTAATAGTTTTATGAATGTTTTATAAACGAACTTTGCAAATGTCACTGGTTATGATTTATTGGAAAATATGTTTACCTAATTTAATGTCATCCGTAAATTATAAATAACATCAGTATTTTATTGACAACTGTTAAATGTACAAAATATTATATATTTTAACACCATTAGAATGTATTTTTTTAAACATATTTTTCTATATGATAAGTATTCCAAGTCCTTGCTATTTCTATAATAATTAAAGTTCCGAAATTCCAATTAGAAATCCTTGATATTAATTTTTTGTTATTTCTCAAAAATTACGTATAAAATTCATTTTATGCTTATTTATATCGTTTAATATAAAATTTGAACGAATTAAATATTTTTATGTATTTTTTGGTTTTTTTCAGCTTTAGTTATTTGACTTAAGTCTTAACCCTCTGAAGTCAGTAAGATAATTATAAAATTTCTAATTTCTCAAAACTTTATCCAGGAATCCCTTCAACAATGTTTTCTATTCAGTAACAAATATAATCTATTTTTCTTTTATCACATATGACGTGTTCAGCATTTCGCAAAATGTTTTACACTGTTTTTGGATTCTATCTAATGTGAAAGTATTTTTTAACAATACAGTAAACTCGCGAAAAAGTGAACTTATTTTTGCCAAGCGTGTTCACGTTTTTGAGTTTGTTCTCGTTTTCGATTGTTAAATTTGACACATTTTGTAGCACTTATTAAACTTCAGAGAAGAACCTATAAGAAAACAAGTAAGAAAATTATAGTCGGTTTAGACCGACTGTATGATACCCTATACCATGCGTTTAGAGACCCTATCTCATAGGCCCAACTAACTGGACATAGAAAATAAGCATAAACCAAATTTGAGTGGGATTTTTATTAATTTTTTTGGCTGCAGACATGAAAAAGTTCATATCTTATGCTATATCTATATGGGGACTAGGCCCAAAAATGGACCGATCATGACTATGTTTCGTAAAGTCTCTTGTATTTTGCAAAAATATATACAATTGGAGAAGAATCAGTACAATATTTTTGTTTTTTGATAGATTTAAGTGAAGATCGGGAAGCAGCTCTATATGGGGCCTATGACTAAGAATTGTCCAATAGGGATTATTTTTGGACTACTGATTAATGGATACAATAAACACATACAAACCCAATTTTACTAAGATATATATGATAATTTGGATCTTATGGCAATTTATGTCGATCTCATAGGGGTCATTTGTATGGGGACTAGGTGTGAACATCAACCGATTTTCACTAATTTCAATAACGTTCATCCTATGGCCGATATCGAAATATATTCATATTTGCGACCTGCAGTTTGATTACAAGGTTTACATGGACACACAGACGGACGGACGGACATCGTTAAATCGAATCAGTTAGTGATTCTGATTCGATCGGTATAATAAAAGATGGGTCTAAGTCAAATATTTTTGGTAATTACAAACAGCAGCACAAAGTCGTTATACCCAAACCACATGGTGGTATAGGGTATAAATATGAAAAATGAGAAGTACATATTTCTAAATCACACAGCTTTGTACACAAACAATTTTTATATAGATACATTTTTACTCTTCAATTCAGTTCAACTTTTACATCAAAATAATAATAATAAAAAACGATGTTTAAAAAACACAGTGCTAAAAAAAATACGAAATTTATGAAAAAAGTTTAAAGAAAGAAATCAATTACCATTTTTTGCATTTTATTTTCGATTTCTCAACAGTTTAATACCGATTTAGTCTATCATATTGTATTCAGCCCATATTAAATCGTTATCCAATTTTTCTATGGCTTCACTTGATCGAATTCCAATTTCCGGCTAATCTATAATGCGGTCATCATCATCGGTGGCATCTGCTTAATCCGGAATTTCAAAAATTTCACATTCTGCGATTTTCTCTTCAAGGTTATTATTCCTTTCTTGAACGAGGACCATTATAAATTCAACCTATATTAAAATGGCGTTAAATAACTGTGAATACTAAAATATTTTTTTACAAACCTGGTGATTATACAACCCAAGAAGATCAACCGCTCTTCCTTCCAGTTGTCTTACTTCTGTTTGCCAGCCTTCTGTTAAGACACTCAAAGGAATGCCATCATCAGTTCATCTTCATTCGAAACTAAATTCAAACGTTTTTCCAAGCTTTGAATAAAATTTATTTTGTAATTCGACTCCATGCTGAGTCTGAAAGGATAATTGCATCTTTCAATAATAACTTTTTCGGATTTTATTGCTGCAATTTATGCAGCATTGAATGAATTACATTTGGTGGTAAAAATATTGTATAAATAGATCCACAATAATTCTTTTTCATAATTCCTTTTGAGTAAAGAAATCAGTAGGCTAAAACGAACCAAAAACATTATATTAGAAATTTTTCATTTATATAAAGACTTATCTCTAGTACAAATGAGTGGTAAAAAATAGCAGATGTCATCCAAGAATACTTAGAATTTTTATTATTAACGGGGCATACAAAATTGTTAAAGCATTAAGGTTTCTTATTATTTTCAATTATTATTAGCATTAAGGTTTCTTATTATTTTCAATTTTAAGAAGTCAAATGCCACATCTCTGCTTAAACTTTTGAAGCCATCCATCACTAGCATTAAAGCCACGACCGAGTTAATTAATTTTTTCATGAATTTCTTTAGCTTTTGCTTTAAGCATCAGCCATCATACAGGCATTTTTTTGTTTCGCATGTTAAGAAACCATTTATAAAGTGCCTTTCCATTCTCGGAAACTCAGATTTGCGTAATGTTTTGCATTTTCCAGAGCCACACATTACATTGTAGTTAGCTTATACTTAGGTCATAAAAGTGTGTTTTTTTCGTAGTCGACTACTAATTTTCTTATAGGGAATAAACAAAAATGTGATTGTATGTGTTTACATTTATTCTCACTGTATTTAATAATTTATTTCAATTAAAAAAGCTTAAAAACTGTAGCCATTGTAATTTGCAATCTAGTCTTTTTTGTCTTTTAGTGTTGATAACCTTGGTTTTTGTCAAACCTGTAACACTACTAACTTTTCGTGAAGATTCCACAATATGACTTTGTCATTCAGACTCAAAATTTTAGGCTTTTTGAAGACATTTTGAAGAATAATCACTTTCACAACTTATAAATATACTTTATCGCTTTCAAATTTTAATTTTTCGCTCATAGGTTGTGTGTTTGAAGTAGAATTGTCATAGGATAACTAAAAGGTCCGTACATCTATTTACTTAAAATTAGGTGTATAAAATAAACAAAAATGTAAACTATAATTCGGGGATTCCCTAAATTAAAAAAACACCCAAAATTTTTTTCACGTTTTCGAGTTTTCAGACCTTGTTCATGTTTTTGAATAGTCTGTATAAAAATTAAAATGTTCATGTTTCTGAGTAGTAGTAGCTTCGGATGTTCATGTTCACGTTTTCGCGAGTATTTCGTAGTAAACAACTTGGCTTATTTAAAATTTTTTAAGTATTAAACGTTCATTTCATTTAGAAAATATAATATTTGGCCTTATTTAGAATTCGTTTTCAAGCTATTTTCACAATTTCTTCTGTATGTTGCTGATTGTTTTCACCTTCATAGTGGCCAAATACTAAATTTCTAACATTTTAATATATGGACCATTGTGAGATGAAAAATTGACATATTCTGCTTGAAGTAACATCACTTTGTTGTACAAATTATGATCAAATTTGATTTTTCTTCATACTAATAATACTAACTTTAAAAAATATGTAAGTTTAACAATTATTTTTGATAGTTATTAAAAAAAATATTTTATTTTCGAAGGGGGGCCATTTTCACTGTGAGTCACTGTATATGTTAGCGGAAGGAAATACGAAGAGTCCTTAATATTTTAATGTAATTATTAACTAAAAACAGTGAGATTGTTATATTCGGTTATTCCGAATCTTTGATACCCTCCAGCTGAGTTCTACGTTTACATTACCATCTGGCCTTATTGCACTATTTATAACAAATATAAACAAAATATTTTGAAATAGTTAACAATTTGATGAACTTAATACTAAATTATAACAACAAACAAACATATTTCTTTTGGATTTTTTACAGGTGTTTCCATATTTTGCTCATATCTTGGCACAATGATGTGCGGTTTACCCCATTTCAAATACCAACCTACTTGAAATAATGACGAACAATATTATTCTAAGTTTACCCAGTGAAATAGTTTATTTTGTAAATAAGTGTGATTTCAACAGACAGACTGACGGACGGACAGACGGACATCACTACATCCACTCGATTTGTTATAAGGATCAATAAAGTATATACTTTATGGGATCGCAAATTGATGTTTTGATGGATTGTACAAACGGAATGACAAACTGATGTATACCCTCTGCACGGTGGAGGGTATAAAAAAAACACAAATTCTTTAATGATTAATTCTGGCCTTAGAGGGTTAAGTGTGCTGCGCAACTCTTAATATACATAAATATTTCATTTTTATTTTATTGTTTTCTTCATTTAATTAACAAAGATTTTATAACTTTATACTTATTGTTAGCTGTATTGTACGAGTTTCATAGCATTATAGTTCAAATATTTTGTAGTATTTATGTTTTGTTTTGCTGGGGCTGTTGAGTTCGTTATTGTTGTTGGTTTCAAAATGTTGGTCTTTTAGCTGTCAGACATGGTGGCACTAATGAAAATTTACCTACTTCCATAAGAAACATATAAAAACAACCTTTGTAGTAGACGCTGGTATGCATTTGAATATTTAAACCAACAACTTTTTTGTACAATCAAAAAAAAAAAAAAAAAAACAAAAAAAGAGTAAAATAAAAACCTGTTAACCTTTATTGGCAATTATCATGCTGAGAGCTTTATTTCTTTGTTTCTTTCCAACTACATTACAATATTAGGCCAAGAAAAACTGAATCTAAATATTTAGTAATTATGTGAACTCTTTTCTTGTAACACTAAATAGTTAATTTAAATTAATTTATTAAATATATTAGTATAAAAATACTACACTGCTTAATCAAATCTTATATGGGAAACTTGTTGTTTGTGAGAATTACGTCATAAAACAATCGACATCACATTAAATTAACTCGAAGGAAAATTAATACTCCAAATATAATCGAACTACATAATTGAAGGCAAGTTTATTGAAGTTACCATATTTTTAAAGATCTTTAAAAATTTTATGAAAATTTTCATGAATCACATTGATTAAGCTGTATGAATATCATTAAATATTCCTTAATTCCTATTATCTGCTTAAGTAAATTAGTAAATCATTTAATTCCCGGATTGATTTTTTTAATAAACTTTATTTATTTACACAAAAAACACCTTCAAAATGTCTTTGAATTATTTGTATTCAGAAAATATTTAAAATTTTTTTAGTATATCATAAAAAAACTCAACCAATACTTAAAACAAATTTTAAAAAAATTTGCCTTATATTCAAATCAATCTATTTATCTTCTGGACGATTTTTCGATATACTTTTATTAGGAAGATGGGGATGTGACAATAGTTTTTTTTAAGACATTCTGATGCCTTAGCTAGACAAAAGAAAAGAAAATCACGTGAAACCCATTCTTATAAAACATTTGTAACGACTTTCGTTTGCTATCGGTCTTAAGATATAATATAAGAAATATTAATAAATATAACTATAAATATAAATAATAAAAAATAAATCTGCATTGCAGTTAAGCTTTTTCATATTAACAAAGGGTCATTGAATATCCTGTAAAAGAAGTTAATTATCTTAAAAGAAAAATAAGAATACAGCAAATAACTGACGTAGGGGACAACATAAAAAGAAACTTCATATCTGTGTTGCGAAACATGTGTTGATTCCAGTGCAGACACTGAAGTACAGCAAAATAGTATTAATTTCGTATTTTAGTAAACTTGTTTTTTTTTTAATTTATAAAAGCTGAATTTTCTGTTATTATTTTTTATTTTTATTTCCTTTATAAATACCAAAATAATTTTCTATCATTAAAAATATTTAAAAATATAAGAAAAGTTGTTAAAACTTCATTCTTCCAAAAGACATACGAAATACAGAAACCAATAATAAAAATCTTTCAGTTAGGAATTCTTTCATCGAATTATTTATAAACTATGATAATTATTTACTACTCAATGTTTATAAATACTTTTAAAACTTATTTTAGAAAATAGAATTCTATTTACGTATTTCTTATCAAAAAATCAAGAGAAATAAAACTTTAGAAGAGAATTAAAAATGGTTATCGATTTAAATGTTAATTCATAATTTAATGTAAATCTTATCTGAAGAAGCCCATTTGGCTCCCCGAATTAATATGCATTTTATTTATTGTAGATTATGAAATTAAATTTTAAATTATAATGAAATAATATTTTGTTTAAACCATTTTTGCCCACTATTGTTGTCGGTTTCGGAATGAGTGACTTGAATAAATCTTGGCATATGTTAATGTGACAACCAAACTATTGTTCTAAAAAATATCTACATTAATTAAAGAATTTTATCTTTGAGGTGCGATTTTGCATAAAAATTGCGACACGTTCTTTTTCTATTTTACGTGCCACATATAGAAAGTAACTGGCTTGCAACTTAATTACTAAATGCTATGTAATTGTAATGTGCGTAGATGACTTATTCTACATGGATATTTTAGGGTAGCACTTATTGTGACAATATTAAATTTAACTTTGATATAGAAAAGTTGCCCCTTTGAGAGCCTAGTTAGACAGAATAATTTTGTTGTACAAATTCCAATAGCCTCTGTCACAATAATCAATGAGGGGAAAAAAAAAATAAATGAATGCCTAATATAAAAAACTGTATGTTGTTAGTGTGTATCTAGTATTGGTTATAAAAACGATTAAATGCTAATCCAATAATTAACTAAATCCCCGGTATAGTTTTGTAAAAGTAGATGAAGTAAAGTTTTTTTTTTTTTTTTTTTTTTTTAAGAAATTACTAGTTACAATACAAAACCGAAGCAAAAAAAAAAGCGATACAACTCTACTGACCTGTAGTTACATATTCTATGTCTGCATACATATATATGAGCGTACAGTATGTATTTATAAATGGCATAGTTTATAGACAAGGAATTTTATTTAGGTATGTGTGTTTGTGTGTGTGTGTGTGTGTGTGTTTAGTTTCTAGAAAACCTACAAAATGTGGCACATTCACACACAAGTATCTACAATAATATGTTCATCTAACACTTGTATGTTGTTAGTGAAGACAAAAAAATGTTACGATAACAACTATTTTTGTTATTATTTTAAAGTTTTTATTAACGGCTAATAAAACATTAAACAAAAATATACATGGGGCGTTTCATGTCAAGTAACCCAACTTTCGAAATCGATGTTTTCCGATCGGTATGAAATTTGCACTAATTTTTCAACAAGATCGGTCAAGAACTCTCTGAGTTGGAGGGGGACAAAATTTTACATTTTGTATCAAAAAAAAAAATGTTTTGTAACTGAAGACAACGGTTTTAAAAATTTTTAGCATATGCACTAATAGGAATTTTTTCCTATTAGTGTGTAAGTGTTTCTAAAACCTTAAAAATAAAACGTATACTAAGAAACTAGACAAATTAAACTTTCCGACGGTATGTAACATACCTAACTAAAATTTCACACCTTCGATACTGTAATACCCGCAATATGTTAATTTCAGGTAAAGGAGCATGTGATGATATTGATGCAAACCTCAAAGGAAATGCAGCGAAGTATAGCCTCCAGTGCTCTCATCAAGATCGCATCTTAGATGCACCTGCTTTATTCCATTGGGCGAAAGAAACTAAAATAGTTTTTAGTAGCAAAGAAGATCATGAGGTAACATTGAAAACACTGAAGAGCAGATTCGATGCTGCGATAACAATCGATGGCACCGTTCAATACCATGCTTTTATATCGCTTGTCGATGGAAGACCCAAGTTTTCTATCTCCACTCAATGCGATTTTTTTCCAAAGCCAAAAAAGAAACCAACAGCGAAACCAACAGCTGAACCTATAACGCCAAGAAAAGTTTGGCAAAAAGCAGCAAATAAAGGCGATAAATAAGCTGGATGAAAGACTTAAATACTTAATCAGCTACAATAAATTTATTAAAATAAATAGTTATGTTATAAATGGATCTAATGTGATTATGATTAAATATTATTAAATCATTTATTTTTTTCTTTTTACTATCATAACACCGTTCTGCACACTTTTACACACATGAAGCAGACCTATATATTCGGAATCTACGTCGAAAAATAAACTACACGTATCTCCCAGTTTTTCTAGATCAATTCAAATTTTCGCGAAAAATGTGAATAACGGGATAATGTAAACAGGGTAATTAAAAAAATACCATACAAACATACAAAATATTGTTTTTTAGAAAACATAACGGTAAGATCAACATGTATATTATAAATTATTAACACGTGCATCATTGATTAATTGGTATTAAAAATGTCATTAAACAAATTTAGTAAAAATGTGCTGTTTTAAATTAACCAACTTTTTGAAAACAAAGTGACAACTGAAATTGTTGCATTGACTTAATATTTCTAAGTAGTTTTTCTAATAGATTTTTTATTTAGTAATGGAATGTCCGAATCGCAATAATTTTGCTACGTCTGTGGTTATTTGCGCCTGAAAAATATTTTGGAAATATAAGCAAAAGTTTTGTAAATTCTTTTGAATAATTTTTCGTTATTTCATATGTTCCAAACATATGGCACGCAGTAGTTTGTGAATATTGTTATCGTGGTTTAATGGGAACAAAAAGTGTATTAAATCGCCATAAAATCAAGTATGTCCGACCCACAATTTGGCTGCGACGAGCTGAAAATTCTGAACACTCGCAATCCAATTAAATATACTGATGTTGAGTCCGTTATTAAAGCACAGGAAAGTTTTAATGCGGGTGTTTTCGAAGAAATTTCCACACACAATGAAATTCCAATTGAAGTACAATCGACCAGAGCACCGTCTCCATCGGAATTTTTACCTTCAGCTAGTGAACCTGGTTCTTTAGACCCTCATTTCGTGACACAAGCTGATTTTATTGATTTGATACGTGACATTGGCGTTTAGAAAAAGACGGCGGAATTGATAAGTTCCCGTTTAAAATAATGGAATTTAGTATCCAAAGATTCCAAATTAGAGCTGGCCAATATCCATTTAATGAATATTTCATTATGCACGAACATTCTGAATTAGAACTTTGCTACTGTCAGAACACTGATGCACTGTTTACAGAAATTGGACAAACGCTCCAGATGAGTGAAGTGGAGACTTTTTTATTGACTCGTCTACATCGAGTCTAAAGGTCATACTTTTACATATTGAATTAGATTTTTTTCCGTCAAACTTAGGAAAGTTTCGTGTCGAACATGGAGAACGCTTTCACCAAGAAATAGCAGATGTGGAATTTAGGTACAAAGGAAAACAAATAAGACACATGTTGTCAGAATACTGTTGGTTGCTTTGTCGCGAAACAAATACGGACTCATATAAACGGCAAAATAATATAATGAATTTGATGAATTTTTTGCAAACGACAATTTCTTTTAATTTAATATTAGAAGATTTGTAAACACGTCTGTTAATACTCAAAAGAAAAGTATTTATTTATGTATTCGTCTCTATATCAACATAAAAGTTCATATCCGGAAATCCTGTCATGTAAGGGATTTTGATAAAGCCAATAACAAAATATATTATGTGGAATGCGGGTGGTGTGATTATTTTTTCTTTTAACATAAATTTGCATTTTTTGGAAATATACGAATTGATTTAGAAAAAGTGGGATACACGAGTATTTTATTTCTTGCTCCCTTTCAGAATATGCTAATATTTTTCACGTGTGCAAGCAAAAGTTTAATTTTGTAGAACGGTGTTGTTATTATATATTAATTTAATTATTATTACAAATAAATAAAAAATAATTTTTCAACATTTCTATAGAAAAAGTTATTTTTTTCCAGAGGTTAACATATTGCGGGTTTTAGAAACACTAACTCAGAGAGTTCTTGACCGATTTTGTTAAAAAATTGTGTCTAAACTACTATCTAATAGGACTAACCTTGGTGTAAATTTCATCGCGATCGGAAGACATCGGTTTGAAAAGTTGGGTCACTTGACATGAAACGCCCCATATACATATAGTAAATGTTGTAAAAAACTAAAACTAGAATTTTTGCAAATTCACTTCCGTTGAATTAGAAAAACCAAAAAAAAAAAACCAAACACATTTTACACAATCACAATCAGGTTTATAATATCATGACGTTGAATATGAAGAATAATAAATAGAAGGAAAAAAGTTTACCAACATAATATTAAATAAAACGAAATATCATATGTAAAATAAAAATATGTAAGAATGTACTCTTATGTATGAATATGTACTCATGAAAATTTGCCAACAAAGTGATTTTTCCTGTTTGCCTTACTAGCTTCAATTTACTTTACTTTTCTTACGAAATTTGGTATGTTCATAAATACTTTGTACATGTACTATTTACTCGTACTCGTACTCTTACTTACACTCTTACAAGTATTTATTTGCAACCAGTTTAGAAGAAATAGTTTTGTTTTTGCTTTTGCTAAATTTCATTTGAAACAACAAACTTAGCAAAATTTTTGAGTATCAGAAAAGTAAAGTAAAAAAAAATAAGTGAAAAAGTAGTTAACATTCATTTTTAAGGTGTTGACAGTAAAATATTTAACTCATTACATACGCAAACATAAAAGATAAATAACATTTTCCATCGTTAAACAACAATTTTGAAGAGTTGGAAATTTCAAAGATAATTAAAAAATAAAGATAATTAAAATAAAGTGCTTGAGATCCGGTTGTGTCTTTTATCAATCCTATGAAGTATATTTGATTATGATTAGTAACTTCTTCAGAATATCAATAAACTTTTCATTTTATATTATATTTTTTTTCTTTTTCCAATATACAATTGCAAACTCCTATTTTAATATATTTTTTTAAGATTTCTTTCTATTTATAAATTCTTTATTCTCAATTTCTACTTAATATTGTGCAATCCAAAAAATTGTTTCTTTGGAAGCATTGCAAAAGTGACTCGTTTTGAATAGACTCACCTTTTTTTTGCCTTGATAGGTCTTATTTCCTTTTAAGTACATATATCTTAAATGCATACGATCCAAACTCCCACAAACATAATTTACAGTTCTGATGGTAGTCAAGTTATTAAACTTTTGAAAAGCTCGCGTAGAAGAGCAAAAATATAATCAATTATAATTTGTAATGAGAAAGAAAAAAATTCTTGATACAAATAAAAAAATGTTTTGTTTTGAATTGTCATAAAATATTTAAAAAAAAAATAGAACAAAATAAGCAATAGCTTTCTGGAAATAATTAGCAATATTAATAAATTAATAAATTTTCTTTTATATCCTTTTTTGCAAAAATTAAAAATCCAAAAAAAAAATTTTTTTAATAGAACTCTTTCTTTCCTTATGCATATGAGTTTTGAATCTCTCCGTGACTGTGCGTGATTTGCATGACTATTTTAAAATTAATCTTTGGTCACAACAATTCTATGGACCAAGTTTCAGATTGATTAGATGAGGGGAAATGGGGCTTAAATCCCTCCGTGACTGGGCGTGACCATGCGTGACTATCTTGAAGTTAATATTTGGTGACAACAAGTCTGTGGACTAAGTTGCAGGTTGATTGGGTGAGGCGAGATGGGTTTTAAAGCACTCCGTGACTGTGCGTGTCTATGAGTGACTGTGCGTGACTACCCCAAAATTAATCTTTGGCCACAACAAGACTATGGCCTAAATTTCAGGTCAATTGGATGAGACAGACAGAGAGTATGAGTTAAAAGAAAGAGTTTAATTAACCACTAACGTATTAACTGCTCCAACTAGAAAGTTAATATGTTGCTTGATATCTAAATGTTTTATACTCAACTAACAACTGTAGAAATCCATAATTTTGTCGAATTAAAAACAGAAAAAGACAACACTAAACTCTAATCATAATAAATAATAATTAAATACTATTTTGAATATTAACGCATATTTTTTACAATTTTAATTGATTATTTTGAAAATTTTATAAAATGAATAAATATTTTTTGAAAAACAAACAAAAAAGTCTAAAATGTAATAACTAGATCGAGATTTCATTATTTTGAATATTTTTTTTTAATAACAACGATTTTTAAAAACTGTGCTTTCGCGAATTCCCCCCATACGTAAATGTTTTCCTGTTTGATTTATTTATGTGTAAAAAAATAATAAAGTGAAATTTTTCGGTGTAAAGTTTAACATGAAAAAAATGTATGTATGTAAGTGTACGTAAAAGCTATAACAAATTTGTATATAGTTAATATACATATGTTCATTATACTCGCTCACCTTTAAATCAAACATATTTCATTGTGGTTAACAAAGTAATTGCGTAGAAAGGTAAACGAAAAAACACAAAACCAAGGAAACAACAACATAAAAACACATCATTTACCATAAATACGAGTACGCGTATGTATGTTAGTATGTATGTCTGTAGCTAAATAATTTGAATGTGTGTCTGTATGTGTGGATAGACTGATTGACAATAAGGTATTGGGTCGATCTGTTGATTACCGTATTATGATGATGTCGAACATCATCGTCATCATGATGATATTTTTAATATTTCTCTTTAATATGATTGTTTGGCCAGCATGCATGTGTAAATATTCATCTTTACTTAATGAGTAAATACTGTGGCACAATAATTTTAAATTCAAAATTATTATTAATACCACAATTGCACATTCTTGAGCTGCTTCTCTTCTTCTCTTCATCTTCATCAATACATCATTGATTTTTTTTTTGTATATTATAACCAGCATACTGTGTTATTATTGGTCATCATTTAACGGTATTTTTTATTATTAAATATGCAGCATACATCACTTTATTTTAATGTTGGTTATAGTAACAACAACAATAACAACAACAAATGTGAGGAATAACACATTACAAATTTAAACATGCAAATGTTATTGGTGCAGCTGCCTTGAAAATTTAATTTAGTTTGCGTTCGTTTGCCGGTGATTGTTGCTAAATGATTATTACGAGCACCAGAGATGTATTTCTTTCGTAAGTAATTGGTATTATTTTTTGCACATAATATTGTTGAACAAAAATAACAAAATTTATATGGTGCAAAATTATGGTGTTAACTTTAACTTCAAAATGCAATAACACTTAAAAATCAATTTCGTCCATATTACAATAGTATATTTTTAAGCTATTAACGCATAAAACATAAAAGACACGCGAGATATCGGCTCATCAATTTTGAAATGTTGTTCAAAAATGAAAGTTACTATAGCACAATATAATTACCGTCAGTTCAATATTTTTTCTCTTCTTTTTCTCACATAAAATAACAAAATTATCTACTTTATCTTAATGTAATAATATTAATGTATTTATATCCGTGTTTATGAGAAAAAAACTTGTTTACAAAATTGTCATTCATACGGGTTATTTTTTGAAAGTGCAAATTGCACAGTGCAACAGATATTCTTGGAGGGGGGGTTTGGCGTTTTCAGGCTGGATCTAATTTTATCGGATCAAACAATCGTTGATACCTTCCACCCATGTTCTAAATAGAGAGTTATAAGGGACGTTGCTAACACTAAAAGACATTACGGGATAGATATCATTTTATAATGGCTAGATTTTTCAACATTATGTTTATTATTAATAAGATAATTAACAAAAATTTTATGTATTTTCATGCCTTCTTAATTGAAAGCAATTATTAAATGCAATGATCATAAATGTAATCACATTCTATATTCTAGTTATTTTTTTTATTAGCGATGTACACAAATTTTGTTGTTTTTGGTGTATGCATCGCTGACACATATCTATACGCACATATTCTATTACATATCAACATTTTTCAGTATTTGAAGTTTTTTATATGAAATTTTATCGGATTATCTTTACATTTTCGTATGTCATTCCTCAACTATTCCGTCTAGAGAATCCAAGTTCAATACCAAACTGCTGCAGATTAGGTAGAACATTTTAAGCTTAAGTAGTGCGACCAACTCGTCAGGAAAATGTTTTTCAATGGATAGACAGACAGACGGATATACGGATGATGCCAGATGGACTATTCTTTTTCTAAGGATCAATACTATATAGAGTTTATATAGGATATATAACATATGCACAGTAGGGTGGACTGAAAATGACCAAAAAATTTTTTTTTGTTTTTTTAAATCTCCTGTGTTGGTAATCGATGACCTTATAAAAAAGCTTAATTCATGCAAAATATCAAATCCTTACGACTTTAGTTGGAGGTGGCGCACGAAGGCTGAAGTTTGAAAAACATACACAGTATTACTACTATGTACTTTTTAAGTTGTAGTTTAGTACCATTTAAAAATCGTTATTTTCCACCACTATAGAAAGTGTTAGCAACACTTAAATTTATATGTGCGTAAAACGTAGTAGGGGAATCCCCTTGTCTTAATGTTATTTTGCTACTATTTCTTCATAAGAACGAAAAAGTGTTTCTTCATAAGAAAGTTAAAGTGTTACCTGTTAAACAAAAATTTAAAACAAAGCTAATTGTTGTTCTTACTTTTTTATAATTAAAATAATATTAGTTAAATGGTAACTTCTGAGTGTTCAAAGTTTTAAAATGCCTAAAACTCGGAAGGAAAGGCGTTGCCCTGTATTTGGTAAACCACTTACATTAAAAATCAATTTGTTACCAACGTATTGTGATGTTATTAAATACTACTTGTGGATAAAAAACGATTTGCTTGAATTAAACAATGCAAAAGATCCTTCAATAAAGTATATATGTGAAATTATTGGTACTGATATCGAACAAATATAGAAGAAGGCATCGGTTCCTACGATAAGTCATCAACAAGTTGTCGCAAGATTGATTTCGTATTACAACAAGTACAAGAGTATGAAAAAATTGCGCAGTGATGTCAAGAAGCAACATTTTTTCAAGGACTCCCAAGAAAAGTTATTTGACTTCGCATCATGCAAGTGTGAATCCAGAAATGTATGTACATAAATGCATTACTAAAGTACCTGATGCTGAGGAAAACTTTTTAAAGGACCAACGAAATGAGCGTAAAATGTATATTGGTTGTGTGGACAGGGCGACAACAAAATCTTTACGACGCAGAGAAGCAAGAAAACGAAAGTATGATAAGTTTGCACATAAAAACGTTACTACAAGTGCTTCTTAATCTCTGCCAGTAGTACATTGGTCATCCAGCAGCTCTTCAAGCGGAACATCATAATCGGAGGAAGATGTAAGAAGAAGAAAAGCTCAAATGGAAGGAAAACAAAAAGAAAATAAGCAGGTGAGACATAAGTTGCAAAATCTTGCTTTAGCATGTGACAGGACCGGAGTTTCAGATCGATTTGCAGCATTTATTGTTAATGCAGCGATGCTTGATTTAAACGTTATAGGTGCCGGAAACTCATCATGCGTAATAGACCGAAGTAAAATACATGGAGTAAGGAAAAAAGTGCGCAAAAAGATGAAGTCTATTGGTTACGAAAAACCTCTGACGGCTATTTATTTTGACGGTCGTAAAGATAAAACTTTAGTTTTGACTTCTGCTGAAAATAAGCCACATCGGAAAACTATTACTGAGGAACATATTTCAATGATATCTGAGCCAAATTCTGAGTATATAGGTCATTTCTCGATAGATTCAGGAAAAACAGCTAATATTCAGAAGAATATTGTTGGCTTTATAGAAGAAAAGTTTGAGTTTCATTCATCTTGGGTGGCAATTGGATGTGATGGAACGGCTGTCAATACGGGACATAAAAATGGAGTAATTGCTTTAATAGAATAATATCTGAAACGACCTTTACAATGGTTTGTGTGTTTATTGCATGCAAATGAATTACCACTGCGCCATTTGTTTTTAAGTCTCGATGGAACCACTACAGGTCCTAATAGCTTTTCCGGCAGTATAGGAAGAAAACTTTACAAGTGCCTCGATTTTAAACCAGAAGCTTTTGAAGCGATTCCCACAGAATTGCAAAAAGTTAATATTAATTTGTTAAGCAGTGATCAAAAATACCTATACGAAATATGTTCCGCCATTTCGGCTGGCTTACTTTCACCAAGTTTGGCTAGTAGAGACCCAGGAAAATTAGCACACTCTCGATGTTTAATTTGCGCTATTAGGATTCTTCGTTTGTATATTGGTACGGCTAAACCACAAGATAACCTAAAGTACCTAGCGCTTTTCATTATGAAAGTGTAAGCACCAACTTGGTTTGATATAAAGTCAAGGCCTTCTTGTAAATACATTCCAGTTCATGTTTTCATAATGGTGAAAAGAAGTTTATATAACAGATGACCTTAAAAGTATTGTTTTAGAAGCTGTACAAAGAAATTCGTACTTCGCACACCCAGAAAATATTTTGTTCGCTATACTACAAGATGATGTATCACAAATACGGGAATTGGCTCTTCGAAGAGTGTTAGAAGCCAAAAGAGGAACTACCATAGAGAAAGTTCGCGAGTTTCGTCTTCCAGAGCTTCAAGTTAATGCGACAAATTACTTTGATTTGATAGATTGGGTGAATGTGAAAGTAACAGAACCTCGAATAACCATGAAATATACTAATACAGAAATTTCAAAGTTGATCTGTTCGGAAATAACTTTCTTGAATTTGCAAACTTTCCTTGCCATAATCAAGCAGTAGAAAGGTGTGTCAACCTCGTCACTGAAGCTTCAATTGCTGTCTGTGGATCAGAAGCAAGAGATGGTTTCATTCGCTCCAGAATTAAAGCTAGGCAAGATATTTCATTGTTTGGGACCAAATCTCAATTCTTCCAACAATGAAACCCATTATCAGTCTCATTGCAAAATGAATTATATTTTTTTATAATACTTACTTATTTATATTAATTGTATTTTATGTGAATAAATAAAAGACTGAACAACTTGAATTAACTTCATATAAAATTGTTTTACTTATCTATAATATTAATAGGCTAGGCGATTTTTTGTTACCAATGTAAGTTTCACAGTTTTACCCCGATTTTGACAAAAAATTTATCATTTGAAAGGTATTTCTTTTTAGCTATTACCCAGATTTACGGATTTTCATCGTCTGGAATATTTTTTGGAGTTATGACCGTTTAAAGTTGCTACTAACACATAATGTGTTTGTGTTAATGTGTTGAGTTTGTTTTCTTCATTTAAAATGCGTTGAATTGTGAAGCATACCTTTAGGGTCTTTATTAAATGAAAAAATAAAGTTTCCTAGAATTTGCGCTCGAATTTCGAGTGCTCGAATCTGCTAGTTTCAATAAATGGTCTAGTTCAAAAATTGAAGTCCTCTGCGCCACCTTAAGACCTTGACCTAAGAAGCTAAAATATTTTTCCGGTATGTTTAAGGCTATGGAGCATCGATTCATAGTACAGGAGAAACAAAATTCGAACAAAAAATATCGCTCCACCCTAATGCACAGTGCCGTGGAGTGTATAGAAAATTGTGATTTGTCCCCTTTTTTAAATCAACATATTCAGGGCGTATGATTATTTTTATTAATAGAGTAGAAAAGAGGTAGACGTATGAGTGATATTTATAATATTAAGTATAATGGATATATTAATAAAAATTATTTATTTAAGCCTTGGCTACAATTTTGCTGAAAAAAGGTTTAATAAAAATTATTTATTTAAGCCTTGGCTACAATTTTGCTGAAAAAAAAGTTTGACCCTTTGGAGGTTTTACTATATTGACCTAGTACTTTCACCCTGACTTGGAATTTCTCACTCCCCAGGCAATGTTACTTCGAAACATTTTCAATGCTGAAATTGCTTTTTAGCGCCACTTTTTGAATTAAAATATTTAGGCGTTTTTAGTAAATCGTCAAAGATCGTGCAATTTATTTAAATTATGAGTCATAATTGTTTCGTCTAGTGTAAGAAAAAGTACTTCTAACTTGAAAATACTTAACTAATCACAACTTCTCATTCTCTGATGAGTAGCATTAACATAAAACATTTAAATAACTAGCAGATTCCAGCCCTCGAAATTCGAGTGCAAATTCTAGGAAATTTTATTTTTTCATTAAATAAGGACCGTAAAGGTATGCTAATCAATTATAGGCAAATTCACAAATCAACACCAAAAGCAAACTCATTTTTATTACAAACACATTAACAAATTTAATGAACACACACATAGCATATTGTATAATTTTATATATATGTTGGTAGCAAATTTAAATGCAATTTACTCAAAAAAGGAAAAAATTTAAAAATCTGTAAATCTGCAAAACGTCTAAAAACAAATACCTTTAAAATAATATACGTTTGGTCAAAATCGGGATAAAACGGTAGAATAAAACATCGGTCACAAGAAATCACCTAGCCTATTAATATTATAGATAAAAAATATACAAAAATTGAATTTATAAAATGCTTAAAAAAACTAATTAGCAAAACGGAAAGGAACTTAAGCAACTCATTGTACCTACATTTGTTTATATGTATACACGAGTATCTGTATATGTACACGCGAATGTAAAAAGGAACTACACCTTATTTTCTTAAAGAAATTTTTTAAGAAATTAACCCTTATTTATGAGTTAAAAACACATAAAAAGTTAAAAAAATAAAATATATATTAAGTCATTGATATCTTCTATCCTAAATCAACCACTCTTATTGCTCTTTCTCTAACACTTGACTATTGTTAAAAGTTGAAAAGTTGAAACAAAAAAAAAAAAAAACGTTTTAAAAATTATTGAATAAACCGATGCATGAACATGCACCATACAGTTCCCATCCATTGACTTTTGCATAAGACTTTTTAATACACAAGGGATGAGAAGTAAAAAAAAAGTTTTAATTGAAGAAGACAACGAATATAAAAAAAAAACTATATTACACTCAGCTATGAAAAAAAACCGGCTTAAAGAATGACTTGAACAAACTCAAGCACATTAAGGCGGTACTTAAGTTTATGAAATTCCCATTCAGACACAGAATGTTGCTCTTTTAAATTTGTCCTACATTGCATTCATTTTGAATGAGCCACTTTTATTAAAATATTGATAAATTACTTATAGCTTATTTGATGACCCAAATCAAAATCGACAAAATAGGTTCACATTTCCTTTAAAGTTTAGAAAACCTACAATATTTTCCAAAATTGTCACTTTTTATTTTTATTCAAGTATTATGCACTAAATATGAAATTTAGGTACTAAAAATAAAAAAAAATTGAGGAAGATTTAACTCTTTTATATTACACAGATTTCAATTTAGTACGTCAAAGAGCTTTACGAAGTAATATCAACGCAAGATTTTTGCAGAAAGCAATAAGAAAATATTCAGAAAATATTTTGTAGTGGGAGAGTTCTATTTTCAGATGCCTTAAGGAGTTTTGTATAAAGAATCGTAATAAAGCAAACTGTTTTGCAAAAACTGATACGATAAAGAAATTCTAAGCTCAGATTCAGAGTCTTAGCGCAAAAACCTTTAGAAAAGTATACTCTGATCCCAAAGTCTATAAATATCGCTGCTATCAGCAATACAAATTATCAGCAAAATTAACGTAATCTGACATAAACTCAAAGGATCCACTGAGAGTTGTGCTCAATTTTTGTTAATGCTGTAAAAATTCCCACAAATATTATTTTCCCCACGTAGAAAATTCTGGAAATTTAAGTGCCGCCCAATTACACACATGTGTTGTTGCAAGTGGCTGCTACTTACAAGGAATATGTAGAGTACAAGACACACAGTTTGTTAGCCAGGCTACAGTAACGAATAGTTTGTATGTATCTCGCTAACATTTTTTTAAGACTTTTATGTGTGCACCTGCTCAAGTTTAGTGGCCATTGGTGAACGTGTTTTTTTTGTTGTTGTTGTTTTTTTTATTATATGTTGCCTCTGGTTTCTACTTACTTTTTCTTACTTTTTAACTTATATTCTGGTTTAGACGTTCATTGATGTTTTCTGTTGAGTTTTTTTCGTGTTTTTTTTCAGGATTCTTTTAGCAGTTTATATTGATGGGAGTTTATTTTTTTTAGTTCTTTTTTTTTTTTTTGGTCAAAATCATAGTATTTCATAAAAAGACGAGCAACAAAACAGCTAGCAGCCTTTTTTGAATCGGGAGAGAAAAGAAATCAGAATATACTAAAGTTAACACATGCTTTAGTTGTTGGTTGCTGTTTGTCTGTCTGTATGTTTGTTTGTTTGTGCGTTTAAGTTTGGACACAAGTGTTAGAGTATAAAGTTACTTGTGCAACTAACTACTTTTTTCCATGATGATATAAGGAGTTGCAGTGATTTTTTGATATGATTTTTTTTTTCAATTTCCTTTAATTTCCTTTTAGTTTTTGCTGCGTCTGTGGTTATAGTTTGTTGCTTGGTTTACTTTGCTTTGGTGAGTTAATATGAAAAAGATGATAATAATAATGATGACGTCGACATTGATTGCTTCCTGTGCTGCTAACGACCTCTTTTTTTTTTTTTTGTTATTGTTGTTGTTTATCGTTAGTCGGTGAGTGTGTTGTGCCTGTATGTTTTAGTCAGCATATATCATTAGCGCTTTAAAGTTTACAAGGGCCTAAAACAACAGTCTAAAAAACATACAATTTTGTGTTGACTAAAAACACAAAAAGAAGAAGTAAAAGATTTTATAACATCATTCAATATCTTTTATTAACTTAACCCTCTGATGTTTAGTTTTATATTTTAGGTAATAGTTTACCCAAAATTGTAATTATTTTATAATTTATTTCAAATGTAAAATGTAAGATACACAATTCCATTATTTTAATCGACTTCGAATAATGAAATAATGTTATCCAATTTTTTGTTAATAGGTAAGAAGTTTTTAAAATACTATAATTTTCTTTTTAAATTTAAAATTCTAAATTCCAAATAAAATAATCTAACCTATAAAAACAAAGTTTTTATTAAAACTCTTTCTTTCCCTATGCTTATGAGTTTTGAATCTCTCCGTGACTATGCGTGACTTTGCGTGACTATTTTAAAATTAATCTTTGGCCACAATAAGTCTATGGAACAAGTTTCAGATTGATTGGATGAGTGGAAATGGGGTTTAAATCAGTCCGTGACTGTGCGTGACTACTGACTACCCCAAAATTAATCTGTAGTCACAACAAGACTATGGGCCAAGTTTCAGATCAATTAGATAAGGGGTAATGGGGATGCCCCACGACATACAGAGAGTACGATTTAAAAGAAAGAGTTTAAAAAATATACTGACCGTACTGATCGTAATGAAGACCCATTAGTTTTATATAAAAAGTTATTTTTCTGGAAAGCATGATTTTCGATTTTCGGCAGTTAATGCTTATGACCACAGACTTATAATTGGATCTTATAAGGTACTTGAAACGATGAATATATCAAAAAAGAGATACCGTCAGATTAAAAAAATATATTTTTCCCGTAATTTTATATAATTTAGGATTATGTATATCCCATTGTATTGGTTTGCGCAGTACATATTTTGGATTATTTGCATCTATGGAACTATTCTAAACTTGTAAGAATATTCCTGTGTAAATTTTTTTAAACTTAGTTTTTGGAAAATATTTCGAACAATTTAGAACCCAATTCATTGTTAATTTTCAGTTAATTTTACTACATAGATGACTCTTACAAAGGAAGTGGTTCATCATTTCTATCTGTTTTTCTTCTTCTGGGTATCTTAAATATAAAATATTAAAAGCAAAAACAAAGATCCAATTCAACTGCAATTATTTGTGTAGTTTATTGTTATTAAATGGAAGATTATAGCAAACAAGTGGGATGTAAAATAAGAAGGAGACAAAAGGGTTAATTAACAATTTGCTTGGCTGAATTGTCTTAATTTTATGAGTCCATCAGAATTTTTCCTTAACAGGATTTTTATGAATGAATTGGCAGCAATGACAAAATATATTGTTGAATGCATGCATTGCAAAACAATACATGAACGAAAACAGCATCAGCACCAACTTTTTAAAAATTATTTCTTTTTTTTTTAGTAAATATAAACGTAAAAGCCAACAGTGACAGTAGTATCCATAACATATTGCGAGAATATAAAAAATCATACAGACACACATACATATACATATACACTCGTATATGTACTCGTGTATACATATATTACTTAAAAGGAAGTCATAAATTAATGGTGATAACTTATGCAGTAAAATTACTACCAAATCATGTAGCAAAATGCCAACAACCGCATTTATTCATGAAACACATACATTTAAACATTATGCATTTTTACATGTTGCATTATGCGTTTGCTATTTTCCCGCGGTAGCTGGTGTTTGGTAGTGTAAATTAAAATGTAGTTTTATTTATAAATTTAATAAAATTACAATACATAAATATGAACATACAACACACACACATAAAACGGTTGATTCAAAATTGTTATTAAATAACACAAAATAAAATAAAATTAATTTGAAATTTATTATAGTTGTTGTTGTTGTTGAATTTAATTCATTATTTATAATTATGATGATTGAACAACAAACAAAAAGTTATATGATTCTATTTTTAGTTTTTTAATTGATTATTTTAAAAAAAACAACAACAACAGGCACAACAAACAAACCGAACTGTCGCTGATACAATATTACAATATTTAAATATGGTTAAGGTCTGGGGAATTGAATTACACACAAGATACTCAGGAATTAACCACAAGAAAATTAAAATGTATGTATTCTATATTACCATAGTTAATGGGTTAAATATGAAACAAGTTAAAACAGGAAGTTTGTCATGTATTCCCTTAACATTGGTCTATATCCTGCCTATAAGCCATATCTTAATTAGTTCATATTTACTCGTACTAAGACATGCTGAGATATTAAAGACGACACAAAATTTAATTTCGTATTGAAAAAACAAGAAATTTACATGTAAAATTTAATTAATTTTAAGTTTACCTCCAAATTGTTAATTGATTAGGAAGGCAAAACAGTTGATAATGATGTTTTTATGTAATAAAGTCAATGACATCTCTGCACGCATCAAGTTTGAGAAGTTCAGTTTGACTTAGTTTATTAGGTTTGCTTAGTTTATTAGGTATTCAGTTTCATGAACTGCATCATTTGTAATTCGAACTTTGAAAGTATTATGGCCCAAACCCATGACAACTGTCATAAATTTTTTTTTGTGATATCGAATTTTTTAGTGTGTGACCTGCTTTTATACCCTATACCACTATGTGGTCAGGGTCAGAGCTTCCCATTATTCGAGCTTCGAGTTACTCGAGCTGCTCGAATAGTTAACGAGCTACTCGAGCTCAACTTGTAGCTCGAGTAGTAAAAATTAACATTTTTCATGTTTGAAAGCATGTAAAAACTTAAATATAGGTATTTACTATAACAAATGGTATTGGAATGGTACAAGTACCAAGAATATCGTCCTTAAATTTCACTAAAATCGGACTGTCCTACTAGCATGGGCAAACTACTAATCGAAAAAGCTCGACGACTTTCCATACAAATGTATTCAGTTCATAGATGTTTGACTTCATTTAAAAAAAAAAATTTCCCAAATACGTGGTATGATTTGATATATATTGAAGTCAGTTATACTGATAGAATGCCCTTCTGAAATATTAAAACATTCTAAAAAAAACTATGGAGTGGGCTATTCGAAAAGGATCATCCACGTTCCACTCAAATGTATGAAAATATGCTCTTTACAAAATACACTTGGAAAAAAAGCTTTTTGCAAAAAGAGGAAATGAAAAAATTTTTTAACTTTTTCACTATCCGTAATTGAATATATCCATAGATTACTCATAAAAAATTTTGAACCATTCCGACCAAAATATCACTACTCGACTGATATTGACCATTTTCTATACAAATGTGTGAAAGTTTGATGATGTTGAAGTTGTTTGATGATGTTGAAGATGTTGAAGTTTGATGATATTTTTCAGAAAATTTTTCACAATGACGTAACAAAAAATTATATTCGTTAGAGCTTTGTATATAAAGAGAACACTTCCTTCCATTTTCAAAGCAATCCGTCAAAAATTGAAGCTTGGAGGAACTACTACTCGACAAAAAGCAGAAACTGAAAAAAAAAAATTTCAAAAAAAAAGAATTTTTGTTTCCACTGCCCGTAATTCTGTGGTTTTCTGGAATAACCGCGTGCATATGTCCATTTTTGTCAGTTTTGAGTTAACGATGCCAAATATAATATTTTTTAACGCTCTTTACATATGTTTAATTAAAAAAAAAATATTTACCATTTCTGAGTTTTTTTCTTTAAATAACGACGTAACTTAAATGTTTATTAAATTAATTTGCAGCACTAACAACGTATGTCAAACTACGTGTGATCGGTGACAAATTATTTTCTCAGAAAACGTCACATAGCGACATACGTTGTTATTAATGAAAAAAAAATGCAAAATAATTTTGGATTATTTTTCAGTTTATAACCACTTATAAAAACTTGTGTGTTTATTTCTGTTATTTTTTGTCACTATTATTCTTGACACGTTGTTATATTCTCACCCTAAGTCCCGTTAACTTTCTGTTGACGAAAAAAAAAATAAATTTTTCAAGCAACAACAACTTATGTCTAATTGTGTAGTTGCACTGGTAGTTTTATTCTTCAAAGAAAACGACATTTGTCGACATAAGTTGTTTTATCTGCACACACTTTAAGTGTAATTTACATATTGTTTTTTCGTCCTTCTCTAGGATCTATTCCTCTTAAGATTTTTGACTCAAAATTTTTTATATAGTATTTATTGCCCATATCTACAGGACTGTTAAATAAAAAGTCCTAAAAACTTTATATCGAGCCCATAATTTCAAATATAACGTTTTTTGGCTCTCCTGAACATTTTGATTTTATGACATACGCGGTTATTCTAGAAAACCACAGAATTACCTTATTCACAGATGACTCATATAACAAATTAAGTCCTTCCGATTAAAACTGTGCTCTGGACGAACAACTAGTCGAAAAAGGTCAGCAACTTTATATACAATATGTGAAAATTCGCTGTTATTTCAATTTTGAGGTAGCTTAAAAAAAATTTCTATCACGACATCCTAAAATTTTGTACTATTTGTAGTTACAAATATATCTAGATAATCTTCTCCAAATGTCAAAGTATTACGACAATAATTGAACTGTTGGCGAAGTACTACTTGACAAAGATCAGCCACTTTCTATACAAATGTGTGAAAATTTGCTGTTATTTTAAGTTTGATATAATTTTACTGAAAATTTTCCTTCATGAATTTTTAAATTTTTTGAAGTTATAGATTTCAGGACATTATATCCTTAATATTTCAATCTATTCCAGGGAAAATTATGAAGGCAACGAACTTATACTCGTAAAGAAAATCAGCCACTTTCATCATTTCACCGAAAAAGATCAGTCATTTTCTATACAGATGTACGAAAATATGCACTATATGCATTTTTGGTGTGTCAATGACCCATGTGAGTTGTGTATGTTTATTATATCCGATTATCAGTAATCCACAAATAAACTCTGTGGGACAATTCTTTGTCATGGCTCTCATATGAAGCTGATTCACGATCTTCACTGAAATTAGGTTAGGCTTATTTTCTATATCTAATTAGTTGGACCTAAGAGATAGGTATAGGCATGGTATAGGATAACGTATAGTCGGTCAAGACCAACTTGTTTCGCCTGGTTTATCTATTCCAAAAGTGTTAATTTGATAAATTTTATTATCATTTTCTATCCAAAGATAATTAATCGTCTGATTTTCGATTTTGAGTTTAATATGGTTTATTAGTGTTCCGATTTATGAAAAAGTGGTGCCTATAATTATAGAAATAGAGAAGCAATTCTATGGTGTACGGTATTCATGTAGGTATCAGCGAGTTCTTCTGGTTTGATTTTTGGAAATGTTTTATTTCAAAATTTATTTGATAAATGATGATTTCATAACAGATCATCGTTAATAATAAACTGAATAAATGAGGTAGAGGTAAATAACTTTTTTTGTTGTTGTTTGGATTAATGTTTGTTATTAAATTTTGTGAGAATATCAATAAATATAAGTATTGAAATTAGTTTATTACATTAAATGTAATAAATTATAACTACTAATGATTTCGAATTAACAAAAAAAAAATAAAATTTGAAAGTACATTTTGAATTTATTTTATTTATTTAATTAAATTTGTTTATTCAAAACTTGAGGACTGACTATATTGAATTACATATTAAGAAAACAGTGTTAAGTTGATTATATTTTTTTAAAATTTAAAATCCTAATTTCCATATTTCCGCTTTTTTTTAATTTTATAATTTCAGCTACAAAAACTGAAAATTAAAAATACATATGTATTAAATTTTGTATTATTTGTTTTTACTAAAGTTAAGAAACGTTTTTCATTGATAAGCGCTGCAGCTGCTTAAAGATATAACGATAATGATTTGTTTTGCTCAACATGATTGAAATTTTGTTTTTTCTCACTACTTTCAGGTCTGTAGTTCACTTCGAACTTTATAGTTTCTTTATTAAAAAAGAAAAGATTTACAGATTATAATTCAATAGACTAACAGTTAAACGTTTTTCGTTTATTATTGTGTATTCGATAGATTTGTGAAATTATTGTTGAAAACAAATCCATCTTAACATGCTTCATTAGTATTTATTCGTCTTACATCATGAACTTTAATATCTTGCAAGAACCACATATTAAAAACGAGTAACAGAAACAGTCTTTTAAGTATACACTGAAACAAACTAATTAACATTTCCACACGGTCAAACTATTAATCAGTTCTACCATCAAAATACATATACACTCAAACAAACACACACACACACACTCACACACACCACACACACTTCCATGCAGCCAGCCATACATGCATTTTAATAAATAAAAGAAGAAAAAACGTCTAAAATTCATAAGCCAAAAGAATTAAGTTAACATTTTCAGAAGACATGAGGACAGTTATAGATAATTGTGATATTGTGGTGAGGTAAACTAACAAAGAGTCAGAATAAAAAATGCTGCCACTATTAGCAGCTTAGACAATAGAAATGTTAACCCTCTAAGTGACAGAAATGCCAATAATTAATTTCTGTTTTGCACATGGAATATAACGCAATATAATTTGATCTGTGGACCTATTACCTTTTCGAAGGGTAATAGAAAACCATAATTTCTTTTGCCAGCCCCTCTATTAAATCAAATTCAGTATATTTTTAAAGTTAAATTTGAATTAAAAAATAAAGTCAATAAATTGAAAGAACACTATTTAAAAGCTAAAAAAATAATCTAACCCATAAAAACAAAGTTTTTATTAAAACTCTTTCTTTCCTTATGAATATGATTTTTGAATATCTCCGTGACTGTGCGTGGCTGTGTGTGACTATCTTAAAATTAATCTTTGGCCACAGATCATCGGATGAGAGGAAATGGGTTTTAGATCACTCCGTGACTGTGCGTGACCACGCGCCACTGTGCGTGACTACCCCAAAATTAATCTGTAGTCACAACAAGACTTTGGGCCAAGTTTCAGATCGATCGGATGAGGGGAAATGACATTTAGATCACTCCGTGACTGTGCGTGACCACGCGTCACTATGCGTGACTACCCCAAAATTAATCTGTAGTCACAACAACACTATGGGCCAAGTTTCAGATCAATTGGATAAGGGGGAATGGGGTTGCCCCACGACGGACAGAGAAATTGAGTTTAAAGAAAGAGTTTAAAAAACTGATAACCTAAGAATAATATTTTTTTTTAATTTTTGTTGTATTTAGGGGTTAATACGAGTATAACAATAATAATAATAATAATCAAATGAACAGATTCAATTTTTCAAAGAAAGAAAAAACCAGTCCAACTACAAAACAACCCACGGTTTTCAAGCTTAACTTGTGGCAGGTTTCTCAAGACAACAAAAAACAACAACAAAAAGAATACTACACTAACCTCCTCAGCTTTATGAATGAATAAATGAATGAGTCTTTATAGCTGAATCTGAATCTGAATCTGAAGCTGTGTTGGCTGATTGTCTTCTGTGTATGTTTAGTTTAACTTAAATATTGGTTACAAAACAAAACGTAGGATTTATACTCGTAGTAAGAAAAAAAAAGAAAAAAAACTAAACAACTACAAAACTAAGAAACACAAAACAAACAGCATGCATTGAATTAAAAATTTTCATTATATTGTTGATGTTGCTGGTGTTAGTGTTGCTGTTGCTGTTGCTGATTCTACTCATATTCACTACAGCTACGTACGTACACATATACATACATACGTATATGTTTGTATAGTGTTTGCCATGGTTCATATTGAATCTAATTTGAATTTATAGTCAGAGAATATCAGCGTACGAACTAATGCTTTGCCATACATTATTCCGTTTATTTGAATTTGATGTATTTCAGCCATGTCCAATACACGCACCTGGTTGTAAAGTAATAATAATGCCAAGTTTTTCTGTGTTGGTTTTTTTGTTTTTTTTTTTTGTTTTTAGTTTTTAGCTGTTTCTCAAACTTCTTTACAACAGCTTTAAGTCATCAGCGAGTATATTAGCTACTGAGTTTTTGTTTTTTATTGCGCAAGAACTAGTAAAACATGTTGTAGTTTAAATGTTAAATATCTCTTTGAGTTGTGGTACGAGTAAGCTTAAAAAGCCCAGTATGAAGTGAAATATTTGTAAGACAAGACTTAATACAATTCTTTTATTTTTATAAAGGATAATGTTAGATGCGATATTTCTCCAATCTCTTGCCTTTACATTAAAATTATTTTATGTTTTTGACATAGACAATTATGAACTCTAAAAAATATTATCAGTTTTATGTCGAGTAGTTGAAAATATCGACAACTTTTCCAACTTTAACATTTTTATTGTATGAATCAATATTAAAAGTATTCGATTTTTAGCTTTTCTTCCTCAGGTTTTGGAAAATTTCCTATTGGTTGTACATCGCACACCAGGGTGAATAATATGCAAAGTAGTGATTAATTCAGGGAAGTCGTAATTTTTCAACATTTTTATTTTAATTGATTGATTTCCATTAATACATAAAAATGCAGATTTAAAAAAACTAGGTGGGATTTTTTTACCTGTCCGGTTCATTTATGTATTATAAGAAAAATGTTCATATTTCACAATTTACGCAATAACTTTGGACTGTAAAGCGATATATTAGTAAATTAAATTGAAAACTTAATATGTTTAAAATAAATAAATATTTATTATTAGTAAAATTTCAAATATATAACTGTTTTTTTTTCGAAATTCCGTAATTCCACAAATTTAACTCAAAGGAGTTACATTAGATAATATTATTATTTTTATATTGATGTATAATCACAACAACATAAAAACCATTAAAAAAAAAAAAATTGGAAAACAAATTTAATTACTTGGCTTTTTTTTTTTGGAAAATCACATTAACTTCAAAATTATTATATACTTCAAAATCATCATAAAATTCAATATAATCATCTTCATCGTCATCACCAATTTCATTTTAATTTTAAGTGGTAAAAGTAACTCCAGTGCAGACTGTGACATATGTATGTATGCTCCATTTTCTTTTGGTAATTATTGCTCATGTTGTAATGAATGGATCGGAATCTTAAAGAAATGGATCATTGTCATTTCCTGACTACATTTATTATTTCTAGCATCCTGAGATTATTCTGTTAGTTCATGAATAGGCAATGGTGATATATAGATATACACTAAGTTTAATTAATACATAAACACTAACTATTTAGCAGAAAATTTCGTGCTCGTGAGTGAAATTTAAACTCGTTATATTTCTATAGAATTAAAACGGAATTATTTTTTCCTGAGTGTGCGTGGAGACACAAGATAATAAAAACAACTTCACTGTTTGTTTGTTTGCTTTTTTTTTCACTTCACAAAAAAGTTAAAAACCGCAAAAATGTATTCTGAAATCTCTTGTTTTAAGATCATATAAACGGTTTTTCTCGATTTCACCCGAAAAGTTGTTGAAACTCAATATAGAAGTATGTATGTCAAAAAATATCCCATGTTTAGAGAAATTTGAATTTTTGTTTTTCAAAATTTCCCGGACATTTATCTAAACAAAAGATTATTTGTTATAAGCTCAAGTTCCTGAAGTAAACGACCCCATTATAAAACTTTTAATTGTAGAAGAAGTCTTAATAAAAAAAAATATAAAAATTTTCACTTTTAACTAATGTGTGCTAAACTAATAATAATTATTGAAGATTGAGAAAGATAAAGTTCATCTTTTGAAGTAATTGCCACTTTTGATGATTTTGCCCCCTATGTGCGTCGTTGTAACATTTATATGCCATGACTGTGTTCTTGTTTCATTTTTGTTTTGTAATTTATACAAATTGTATTTGTGTATAGATCTCATAAGCTTAAAGCTAAAGTTTAATTCAACTTGAGCTCAGATATTTATTATAGCAAGTGTTTAGTACATATATACTTTTTTTTATATACATACATAATTATATGTATATCTAACACTAAAGAAAAATAAAGTATAAATAAACAATTGCATAGCACAGCACCGTCCGTTAGTCCGTCTGTCTGTCTGATGGTCTACCTATCGTGCAACGTTATACCGTTTGACATTAATGTGCAGACATAATAGCAGTGCAGTTGTACGTACGTTCCTACATTTTTTTACAACAGTTTAACTTGAACAGCTGAACGTATACAATTTATTTAAGAAAACTATCTATCATTCAAATCACTTAAAAGTATACAAACACAAACACATGCCGACACATTTATTTATAAAAAAAAAAGATCACTTGTTCTAACGTTTGCAACTAATGATAGTCAAATGCCACTATTGGCATTTAAAAGCTGTACGAAATCGTATTAAGTAAAACATAAAAATTTATGTCATTTGCAAAAAGACATCGAAAAACTTCTACGGAATAATCAAGAAACAAACAATTGATATATTTCCACTATGGGCCAGTATTACAAAATAGAAATGATTTATTAATATTCATCTATTTAATACTTGGCGTTCCATTGTTTCCCTTTATTGTTAATACTTATTTTCGTTCGTCCGATAAATAAAAAAAAAAAAATAAACTGAGGAGAACGTCTATATTTTTTATACAAAATTCTTTAAATATGATCAGCTAATCGTCAAATACGATTCTACATGCTTATTGTATGATAGGAAGGACTAATTGATTCGTTTGTAGAAAAACAAATTTATTTATTTTTTTTTGTTAAAGATTTCATTCACATTCTTTGTGCCCATTGTGCATTCAGCGATTCCAATTAACTTAACAAAAACCAACAATTGAAATGTTGTCTTTTGTTAGCCAAGTGTGGCATTTTTATTTTGTTTAATATTAATAAATAATCAAATTTCATGCTGCTTCATTATTAAAAGTGTCTATTTTTTTATTTTGGTTTTAGTAGTTTTTTTATTTTCGTGTTTTGTCGTCGATGGCAAGAAGTGTATAGAAAGGAAATAGAAATAGACTTCAATTAAAAGGTCAACATTTTATTATTGTTTCACGGCATGGGTTTCTCAGATACTTTTCTATATATAAATAAATATAAACCATAAATACTTAACAACGGAGAGTTCTCTTGTGGCATAAATTCGGTTGCATGAATGCATCAACAATTATGACTGTAGGACCTTGTAACAAACTATATGAATATCTGTATGTCTGTTTGTCTGTCTGTCTGTCTGCTGGTGCATTAGTAATCATGCTAACGATAATGATGAGATGGTGGTGGTGGTGTTTGTTGGTTGCATACTAGTGGTGGCAATGATGTTATAAATATTCTGAAATAATTTTACGAGTTCACATGGAAAGGTCATTTTTAAATCCGTTTTGTTTTAATTTGTGTTTTAATTTGTGGTAGTCTTTTTTCATTTTTGCTTTTTTTCGTTAATTCCAAAAAAAAAACATAAGTCTTTTGGGTTCACTGCTTCTCAAAGCATTAATTATTTTTTATAAAGTTCAACAGATTTTTCCCTCTTGACTGACGTGTATTTTCATAATTAGAAAAAAGGGGGCAATTTCCATTTTCATTCAACACACACACACATACCTAACTACATCAGTAAGTATATTTGCTTAACAGCTACTTACTTATTCCCATTGAGTGCAGACATAAATACATAGATATTGATTGGAGTATGAACAACAAGTAGCTGTGAATATATTAATATAAAAATCACTATTCGATGGTCCAGATTTCTTTCAATGATGGGTTGTTTTGTTTGCTGGTTTAATAAAATTGTTCTTTGTTCCAATTCTACAGAAAAACATTGATGAATCGGAAAATTGTGAATATTAGAATTAGGTTGTCAAATCTGTTTTGATTGAAATGACTAACTTAAGGGAAACAATATGTATATATATATATACATACATATATAGGGTCAATAGAATAGTTGAATTAAAGAACAGACTTTTCTTTTGAGTAATTACTCAAAAACGAAGACACACTTTTAAGATAATTTTATACGTTTACCTCAAAGAATACATCTAAATATTACATATACACAAAAACAAAAAGCATCTTTAGTAAAAAAAATCCATAGTGCATTGTACGATTTGTTTATAATAGTTATTTATTAAAATTATGTAGAGTGAAATTAAGAAAAGTCTGAAAAATATCTAATTCAATGAAATAAGTTAAAAAGTTATATTATATATATATCGTAGAAAAGCGACTTTATGTCGCCACTCGTTAGAGATGTTTTTATGTTTGATCCGCCTTATTTTGTGATTTTTATCAATAGACATTTTCTTTAAAATTAATAATAAAATTTAATAATAAATTTAATTTAAACTAAAAATTTCACTGGAATATACACAATTAATTGCTTCTATTTCATTTAAGATCTTCTCATTCAACCCAAAAAAAAAAAAAAAATAAAGAACTGTCAATCAAACTTGTGTTAAAACTTGTTGTTAATAAAATTAAAATTCTAAATTTATTTTCTCAGAAAATAAAATACAAAATGCTAAAGAAAAAGAACATACTTTTGAACGGCATATTAATAATAAATTAAAACTAATTTAAAGATCAAAGTTTTCTACACAGAGAAAAACACAAATGATTATTGACTCATGCCATTGATTGTCAGCTAGCCAACATCAGACTAAGAAGCCGTCAAGCCATACAAAACTTACACGCAAATGAACGGAAGGACGGAAAGTAATTTTATTTGGAAATGTGTGTCGATGAAGATGATGATGATGCAGACAAAATCAACAGGCAACCAGACAAACTGACTTTTAAACGAAGAATAAATGTGTTGAGTGTGATATTCAAAAAAAAACCAGCACGCACCCCCACACAAACATATACACACACATATACTAAATGGTAGTTTTAATTGAAGGTCTTAAATTATGAGGGGAAAAAATGTTAAAGTATGATTGAAATTTCTGTATATGAATAAGTGATGAGTTCGTATAGTTATTGAAAAAATTGAACGTACATTTTGAAAAAAAAAAAAAAAAAAACGGGAATTTGTCAGCTAAACTCAAGATACATATTCCTATAATCATCCAAATTTATTTATTTTCATTTCCAATGTAGGCTTCATTTGACACAAAACGGATGGTAAATCGAGTTTGGGGAAAAAAGAAAAAGTCGCATTTTGAATGCTTTTTGCTGATCATTTTGAATTTTAAAGCGGATATTTTCTCTCAAAAATCTTATAACAACCAGTAAATATTGTTTATTCATCATTTGTTTTTGCTTGTCCTACAGGTTTTTAGCTATCAATTAACAACTCAGTAAATCAATTGATTTATAAAAACTGCTTCAACGCGCATTTCAAAAAATGTTAAACTTTTGAACAATTAGTATGATTTCTTAGGTTAAACCATTTGAAAAGTTACATATGTCAAGCTTGGAAATTAAAAAATAAAAAAAACAATAAAAATATTGAAGGTTATCATAATACAGGCTTATGTGAATTTATGCATTAATACAATTTTTTCCAAAATGTACATAGAGACATAGTTGTAGGATTTCCTGTATTCTGATGTGAAAGCCGTATACAGCCAATAGATTTGAAACAGTTTCTTATAACACAAGAGAAACAATTTGATATATGAAGACTATTAATTAATTAAATTAAAACTTTTTCACCTTTATTTATCCACATGAAATCTCCACACCAAATGTTCATGAGTTAATTCATAACACTCTGCGATATATTGACTAATAAAATTTGGATCATCCCTGTTTCAATTAAAATCAACTCTAACTTTGTTATATATTGTTAGAAATATAAAATTGACAGCTGTTCTTTGAACTTTTGTTGTTTATGTTGTATTGATTATTGTTAAATAAATATGAATACAAGTTCCATACTTAATTTATATTAATTAATGGCTGAATTTTCATTATGAATGGAAATCTTTTGATAAATATTTTCAAATTTATTTAGCTTTTACCATAACATTAGGAATTCTTATATATCTAATTCAAGTTATAATAAAAAGTTAGCTTAACAAGATTTGAATAAAACTATTTTCTTATACATTCATAAATTTGAACATACATTTAAAAAATTTATGTTTACAAGATTCTGATGCTGCCTTGCTAGCGGCTAGCCTCTTTGCGTACTTGAACTATTATGGGTTTGTTGATTGCGAGCGAAATTAAGCGGATATCCGGTGATACAAGTGTTGGCAGTATATTAGATTATTATTCAAATAATCGTGGTGTTAATCTTAAAACTTTTCTGAGAATGCATGTGTGCGTCCTTAAGCTTCTAGTTTATGCATATAAATATAAATGTAGATGGCCTGTAGGGAATTAACAATTTACAATACCAGCAAGAAACAAGTTTTTAGTTTGAAAATGGCAGTTGTATGGAATAGAGTTCTTTGCAGAATTTTACTTTATATCGCCAAATAAATAATCGCATTCATGTATAGCTAAATGAAAGGTTGTGTATATTTTTATGAACAATAATGAAAGCAGCTATTCTATTTCATTTTGATCAGATTTAATAATTGAAAAGGTTTATAAAATGGTTACGGTGCGGTTTTAGCTGCACGTTTAATTATGTGATAAAAAAAAAATTAATCATTCTATCGGAGTGTGGCTTCCAGTCCTTTAGTGCTCCGTGAGCTTCACGTAACGGTAGAAACCCAACACCACTTGATCGTTGTTTGTCGCTCGGCATACCAGAGTAGAGCATCGTAAGCCCCTCCTTCGTATTAAATTCTCCAGAATCTGGCCATCGAGTCTCACATAGCCCAAGAAAACACAATCTATAATTAAGAAACTCACGACTTAGTTGCGCAAGACGTGAAGTTTACAAAAGCGTCCTTACATTCCAAGTTCCAATTCTTGTCCGGGATTTCATGCTAAAGGTTGTCATCAACGCGCTCCAGCCGAACCGAACCTGATGAACAAAGTTTGCTACTTTTTTATTCAGCCCGAGTATTTTATTTCCCCGGTGCCCTTCATAAATGACGAGCGTACCCCAATTCGCATGTGGGTAGGCGCCCGATAGAGGAAGTAGCAAAACCCCCAAGGGGGTTTGCTGTTTCCAGAAGACGTTTGATGTCGACGAACAAATACGTAAACAATTAGGTTTCTACAACACGTCTTTAATTCGCATGTGGGTAGGCGCCCGATAGAGGAAGTAGCAAAACCCCCAAGGGGGTTTGCTGTTTCCAGAAGACGTTTGATGTCGACGAACAAATACGTAAACAATTAGGTTTCTACAACACGTCTTTAATTCTTCGTCTAGCCAGCGTTAGGTTACGTTTACCTTTTCGAACAATATTGCACCAATATTAATTTTTACTTCTTATTTAGATTTTACAAAAGAATATTTAAATGAAAATTATTAATCTTTGTTAAAAAAACTGGTAAGAGAATTAGGTGATCTAGACCAACTACACTATATCATGAGTTTAGAGAAAGGTTTTTAGGTCCATCTAATTAGATATAGAAAATCAGCATCAACCAAATTTGAGTGGTATTGTTATGAACTTACTGCCCGCAGATATGATAAAGTTTATGTCGGATACTATTTTTATATGTGGACTAGGTCGAGAAATGGACCGATCATGATCATATTTGGTAAAGCTACTTGTCAGATTTTTTGCATAAACATATTTAAACCAAGGTAAAGAAAAATCTATGCAATTTTTTTGTTTTTGATAGATTTAAGTGAAGATCGGGAAGCTGCTTTATATGGGGTCGTCAGAGAAGGTCGTAAGGGTAGGACAATATACCCGAACCACAGAGTAGTATAGACTACAGAAAATAATTTGTAGAATTAAGAATTAATTAATATAAATAAATGCCACAAATGGGCTTAGATTCCAGAGAGTTTATATAGTAATTTTTTTTTGGGCTTGATTAAATACATACAATAATATATATTAGGCTGTTCTAATCTTCCCTGAGAAAATTTGCCTACAGTCAAACACGGGGGTGTATCCCTAGGTTTGGGGTTGGATAAAAACGAGTACAAAATTTTTTGGAAGGATCGCGTCATGGTCACTGGATTAAGAATTGTGGGTCGCAAATTCATAATTTAGCACGATAATGGTAGAAAATATACAGCAAAAATTTGTAAGCAATATTTAGAGAACCAGGAAGCAGCTGGAAACTCTAAAGTTATAGAAAGGCCATAACAGTCACATCCAAAAACTTTGAAAAAATTAATTTAAATAATGCTAGAGCTATGTCGTGAAATGGAGGTGGTCATATTGATGAATCTAAAATTTAAGAACAGAGTGTAGTTAAAAAAAAAACATTTATATAAGTAGTAAAAGTAAATAATAAAGAATTTATGTTTTAATTTGAAAGAGTTTTCATTGATAAATAAAGAAGATATGCACATTTTTTGAAATAAATAATTGTGTGTTACGATGAACAAGGAGGTAACTTTTACATTTTACAAAATTTTTGAAATATTATGCTCCAATTTATTTTTAAACAGAAAATACTTTAACACTGCTTTTAATTTCCAGAAATCATTCCATAAAATTTGTATATAAAAATTAATACTTACTGGTTTTGAAATGGTGTATAAAAAGTTTTTATTAAAGCCCGATATCAATCGAATTTATAATCACCACTAATGTTTCATGTAGATTTCATTGCAGCCAACAAATATTTTTCCTGTATAAAAATTAGAGTACAGATTATTTGATGTAGTTTCCTTGGTGCTAAAAATTTTGAATTTTTGTTACAAATTTTTGTTATTAAAATATAATAATATGGTTTTACATTTACTCACACTTATTTATTTTAGATCCATTTTTTTACAATTTACGCAAACGAATGCTTTTGACGTTTGTGATTCAAAAATAGTTGAATTTTGCGTTTTCACTCAAAATAAATACAAAACTGAACAAAAAAAAATTTTTTTTTTGAGAAATGAATGAATGATACGTTTTCTGGAAACTGGCTGTATATTTACAAAATAAAAGAAAGTAGCCTCATAACGGTTTGCGCTCAGAACTTTTTTCGGAACTTAAGTTCACCAACGAATATACATACATACAATATTTTAAAATACATAAAATAAAATGAAATTTTCTTTAGTACTGGTTGGACTTAATATTTAAGTAAAAGTTTTAAGATTTGATTAATTACACCAGTCAACAAAAAAAATTCTTGGGTTTCTATTTCAATGCATTAATTCTGATGATACACACCGAAAAATAACTAAATACCAATTCCTAGCTTTTAAAGATTGTTTCTGTCTGTTTTACGTCGAAAAGTAAGTTTTGTAGATTTTTATCGAATTTACGATCGGCAGTTGGCAGCACTTATATAAAAAGTGTTACAAAGTGCATATTTCTTGTAGCTGTTACAAACTTTATTGTGCATTATTGAATTAAAAATGGCATTAAGACGGTGTAAAAATGATTTTGATTAATTTTCTTTTGTTTGTGAATTTATGAAAAAAAGAAGAAAACATTTTCTTTGGCATCAAATTTAAAGCTTTGTAAAAGAAGACGGATTGTGTTATTGTAATGACGTGACAGGTTTATCGACAGCTCTTCCAAAAGCTTGAAGGCCGTCCTTCTTCACAATGGAACCAAGTTTCATAGTCTGTCCATAGCCCATTCAGTAATGCTAAAGGAAAATTACGACAGTGTAAAAATTTTACTAGAAAAATTAATTGGAAACTTCAAAATGATTGCTTTTTTGATGGGCATTCAAAGGGGTATACGAAACACCCTGAAAAAAAAAACAGAGAAACAGAGCAGATAAAGATTTGATTAAAACTATGCTTGAAAACTTTAAAGTTATGGGCTGTCGAATGTCCCATGAAGTTCATATGCTACATGCTCATCTGGACCAATTTAAAGATAATATGGGTACCCACTCAGAAGAGCAAGGAGAGCGTTTTCACCAAGATGTGATGGACTTTGATGGGTTTAATACGAGAACGACCATACAAGCATAGGAAAATGACTAAAAATATTCATGTTTGAAATCGATTTTATTTTAGTTTCTATTTTTAAGTTATTATTATTTATCATTATTTTTTAATTAAAAATGCTGTGAAGTTCAGCAAAAATTTTTTTTTTTGTAATGTATAATAAAACTTTGAGAAAATCAGTCATTATACTTAAACATCGAAAAGTTGGTCTTATTTCCACAAAAATAAACTTAAAAATTCTTAAAAATCGAAAAGTTGGTATTATTACCACAAAAACAAACTTTGACAAAAAAATACTTTTCTTTTTATTTGTAACATAAAACAAACTAAAAAATAGCATTAAGAATTCAGACCAAAAACCGTGTCGACCGGTGTCATTTGCTAGTTCAATAGAAATAACATAATACTATAATTCAGCATACATTTAAACTGAGAGGAGGCGGTAAAGTAAATTTGGGAAAGTTGATGCAACTTTCATATGATCACATTTTTCTTTCTCATAAGATTTTAATTATTCCGAATTCTATATTCTTTCCCGCCCGAACCAAGGATTCTTTCTACTTTACAATTATTAATGTATTTTTTGTTTGAACAGATAATTTTACTACGCTCTAATTCTACAAGTGACGTTTTGATCAGAAACAATATGTTTTTTGTTTGGAGTCGACAATTAGATCCTAACTTGACGTTTATTTTCAGCATTTACACTTTTCATATTTTAGTATCAATACGTTAAACATAAAAAAATGTTTATTTGATGTGTGTTCTTTGAGTTGATATCATTTCTTTCTTTTATCTTACATTTTTCTATTGAATAATTTGATAATGCAGATTCAGATAGTTAAGCACTTCTACTTTTATTAAACTTCTACTATTTTTTATAGACATCGAATTGCTTACTTCCTCCCTTGTACGATTCATTATTTTTGTTTCATGTGTACACATATTGTTTGCAACATAAATAAAGTCTAACATCTGTACAATACGACTAAATGAATGAATTAAACAAAACCTAGAAGGGCCTACTTGCCATTAATGAACGCAGTAGTACAAGTGAAGTATGGTTTTAGTGGAGTAGAAAAACCACAAAGCTTAGGTTTCTTTTTTTTTTTGTTGTTGTTGTTAGTTAAATCGATAGTTTGTATCTTCAAGTCACTAAGTCATTTTAAGAAAGAAAAAAAAAGAAAATGCTGAATTATACCGAAGGAATATTTCTAAATGCTTATACTCAAAGTGAGTTAAAAAAAAAAAACTATAGTTTGTATAATTTGCACTTACGTCCACTCCTTTTATGAATGAATTGGCTGGCTATGGAAGAGTGTTTTTTTTTTTTGTTATTTTTTTTTTGGTTCTTAATGTATTTGTGTACAAATATTCACACATACACAAAGTCATAAGAAACTAAACTGAAAGTGACCATTAGTGCGACATCCGGTGTATTATTACCATACCAAACTACTTCACAACAACAACCACTTTTTCCACTGGATGTTGCCTCTACTTCGTATTATGGCTAAAGTTATTTTTAGAGAACTTGAACGATTTTTTTTTGTTTCTTACCTTAAGTAGTCATACTCGTATGCAAAATTATTTGTCTTTTTTTGAAAATTTATGTTGTTTTGCTTCTCTTCCTTTCATGAGGGATTAAATGTAGTGTAAGTTTGTTAAACTGTTTGACATTAGTATAAATTCTGATAATAGCTCCTAAAGTCTGGGCTTGGCAAATCTTAACCCCCCTCTCGCCCCCCCCCCCCTCGAAAAAAATATATATATCAAAGAAATAAATAAAACGGAAAAATATTAAATTTTCGAGACACAAAAAATATGAAAAAAGATTTTGTTGAATTTAGAAAATTAACAGTTAAATGGACTCTCGATTAGTAATTCAATTCACAAAAAAAAAGAAAAAAATAATAATAAAATAAAAAAAATAAGAGAAACTACGTGTATTATTAAAAGTTATTTATATTTCAAAAGAATCCTTTTAGCCTGAATATAATTAATATGTAATGGTAATGATTATGCAACAATCAAAAATTTTTAAATTTAAAAGGAAATACTTCTATTCTCTTTAAAAACCGCCATCGCCTATGTTTTTGTTTCAGTTAGTGTTATTAAGTTCGATATGATTTCATGTCATATTTACGAACGAAGAAAATAAAACGACAGAAGCCAGCAAAGTGTTTTTTGTCACATTTTTGTTTAGTCGGTTAAAAAAAAAAATTCATTTAACTTTTTACCTTTAACTTGTCACACTTGAGGGAGTTTCTGTTTACAAATTAAAAGGAACAACAGCAAATTCAAAACATCCCTATTTGTCAAAAAAAAAAAAAAAAATTAAATAAATAAAATAAATTAAATTAAATAAATCACACCAATGAACTTAAATAAGATGGCATTAATTGTTTTAATGAAAACATAGACCGACCACAAACATGAAATGATGACTTACATACAAATACATACATGTTTAAGATATAGTTGTTGTCGTAGTTCTAAATAAAATAATTCTTCCATACACTTTTAATAGCATTACACCATTTGCAATGAAATAAAATATTTTCGAATTAATTAATTGACCATATTTTATTCAAAATTTTATATTTCTATGTATTTCTACAATTTTAAATGGAGGGAATATTGCTTCATTGGTATTTTCTGTATTTTATTCATGTAGTTTCTACGAGAACTGTGAAATACCAGTTACACGGTAGGGTTTTTTTTGAATACAGGGCATCCCAAATGACTGAATACACACTTTATATTTAGTTAAGGGTTTAGTCTTTCAACTTAATAAATTTGGAAATACCTAGTTATAATATAGGATTATATACAAGGAGCCAAAGATGACCGCCTCGAAATCGAAATGGCTTTCACAGCTTGTTACTTTTCTTAATATGAACCGAGAAATTAATTTTTTAACATTTTGAAATTTATATAAGTAGGTTAAAAAACTAAAAAAGTTTATACTTTATTGTTATCATTTATGGGTAGAAGATATTTGATTTAAATAAAAAAAAAAACAAATTTTAATTTGTCACAATTTCTTTTTTGTTTTCTACAAATAACTTCCTTAGTAACAAAGACAAATTTTTAAAAATGTAATAGCCAATAGCTATTAAAAAAAAAATCGTTGAAGAGTTTTTAAAATTATCTCAAATCGTTTATTGGGGAATAAATCTTAAATTCGATATTTTGAAGCGGGCTTTAAAATTTGCAACCGTCAACAAGCGTTTCATTTATTGTATGTTGAGTACTTTCCGCGTCAATTGTGGCTATATATTCTAGTCTTGTTGGTTTTCTGGACGGGGAGGTGGTGTGTTCTATTACTAAAAAAAGTAATGAATAAAAATGTATCATATTAAAATAGATTCTTGAAGTGAGTTGATATAATTGGCCCAGTATATAACAAAAAAAGTTGTTACCTTAATGTTATCACTTATGGCTTAAAGATATTTGATTTCAAAAAAAATTTTTTTTATCTACAAATAACTTCTTTAAAAATATATTCAAAATGTATTAATTATCGGTGAAACATTTAGAAACAAATGGACTAATTGATACAAATCATTAAAATTAGTACATAATCTTTTTATCGGATCGGCGCACAGTGATCGGAGCACAGTGGCCAAAATTCTGTAACTTTTGAACCGATCAAAATATTGTAGTAATTCTTTTTCTAGTGGGTAGATATTTAATTGAGCTCGAGCGTGTTTTAATATTTCATTAAAATCGATTTAGTACTTTTTAAGAAATTCTAGGTCAAAGTTTAAGTTTTAATTTTTTTTAGCTTTTAGCGTGAAATATGGGTTTTTATTTTTATATTTATTAAAAAATGTCATATTTGGATATTAGTAATAATTACAAGCATTTTTTGTAATAATGGGATTTTGTTTTAATGTTTACACTCAAAAAAATTTGTACACTAAAAAAAAAGTAAAATCAACTGGAAATTTTGCTATTACTACGGAAAAATTAAGAATATTTCCATTTAAAAAAAGTTAATAATATTATCTAATAGTCTTCCTATTACTACAGAAAAATTTGTCATTTTTTGCTGTCAAATTTGCTAATTTTTACAAAATAAATCTGCTGAACATTAGCGCAATGGTTCTTATTTTGATATGAAAATAAGAGTTTTTATTTTTTGAATCTTTCTTAATTTTTAAAACAACCCTTAAAAAAAACTGATAGATTTTAATAGCATTTGTAACAATGGGAGGTTCTGTTTAATATATTTTTTTTTACTGATACTATGTTTTTCGTACTTATAATTATTATTCATGCAATCTATAATATTAATAAGCTAGGCGATTTCTTGTGACCGATGTAAGTTTCACAGTTTAACCCCGATTTTGACAAAATAATTATGATTTGAAATGTATATCTTTTTAGATGTGAACCAGATTTACAGATTTTCATCGTCTGGAACATTTATTTGAAGTTAAGAGCGTTTAAAGTTGCTACTAACATATGCATAAAATTGTATAATGCTATGTGTGTGTTTATAAAATTTGTAAATGTTTGTTAATGTGTTGAGTTTGTTTGTGTTAATGTTTGTTTTCTGCATTTAAAATGAGGTGAATTGTGAAGCATACCTTTAGGGACTTTACTAAATGAACAAATTAACATTTCCTAGAATTTGCACTCGAATTTCGAGCACTGGAATCTGCTAGTTATAATTATCATTCATTTTATTCAAGTATTGATTGCAAATATTCCATATTTTGTTCTGTGTTATTTCTGTTCTTTAGTAGTTTTTTGACATCTTCATCTAAATCCCGATGTTCCACTTTTCATTGATTTCGAATACTGGAGATGAACGGATCTGACATTGCCAATAGTATAAATAGATCTTCATTTGTGGAGTTTCGTGAAATTTTTCCACTACTGTGCTCTCTTTAAAATCTGTAATCCTTATTCCTTTTTTCCTGAGCCTCCTCTGCTAGATCTCCAAGTGGCACCAAATGACATTTAATGGCATCTTCTGCATGATAAAGAATTTTGTGAACTGTTGCAGACATATTTCTCCATGGGTACTGGGTTGTATATATTTTTGCGGTTTCCTTAGCATAATCTCCAAATTTTTTGGAGTCAATTTCTTCTTTGCACGCAAGTACTTCTTGGATTGTTTTAAATCTGAAAATAAGGTTTATATCCACTCCTGTTATTTCAGATGCTCTTTCTGGATTTGAAAATAATCTTCTTGCAGTATTGCCATCATTTGTATTGCCCGACCTTGTTTTGGCTGATCTATAATCAATCCAAATTTGCGATCTTCATCTTGAACATGTTTCTTTTTTGAACTTCTTAACTCCTTGTTGGTTTCGTTGTTTCTTATTGATCCTGAAGAATCGAAATCCATATCGTAACTTATTTTTAGTATGAATAACAGTCCATTTTAGCAGCGGTTATGTGATGATATGCTTCATACATATTTGAGCCTTTTTCAATCGCACGCAATCTGAGCTGAATATATTGCTGTTTTGTTCTCACCGTACTATCTTTAACAACTTTTTCAATGATATCCACTTTTGTCAATTGTTTCTATGGTCATAATTGATGTAGGAAAGATTCTTTTATATTTATACATCCAATTTTATCGTTAACATCTTTAAGTTTCCGCCTCTTAGATCTATCGCTGCAATTGTCCAATGATTTGCGTGGTCTTCCAGCCTTATCTTGCTTTGTTGTGTCTGAAGCGACAGTAAGTTGGCCTTCTAACCAGTTTGCGTTTTTTATATAAAAGTTTTGTTTATTGTAGCTAACTTCTTTGTAATAATTGCTCTTGTATTTCGATGCTACACGAATTTAAGTTTAATTTTATTTTAACGTAACTAAGAATATCTTCCTGGCTTTTGTTCTTAAAATTCTCTTCGGCCAGTTCTTTATGACTGAAACTCTCCATTTTTTTCTGAATATTTTTATTTGCGACTTGCATTGCTTAAATATATTATAGCAATTGAGTTTGTATTCAAATGTCGCTTTCTTATAAGCCTTCTCATAAGCCATCATACCATGTTTCTAGGTAAAATAAAAAGGTAAGAAAATGGCATTAGTGTATTACTACCTAAATTAATATACAAAAAACCCACTATACAAATCAATTACCTGTGTATGTTTTCATTTCTTCATTAAAATGAAAAAAAAAAATCATGTGAGTCCGATCACAGGGGGGGATATGTAAATATCTAGTAATTAAAGATTTTTTTATGTCACTTTTTCAAAATCAAACAAAAAGCGTCATCTATGTATCACTTGTAGCAAACAACTGCAGGGTCTCTGGTTATATGTACTTGTGGGGTTGTTGAATTATGTATAAGTTGTACGTTTATATTGTGAAATTTTTAACGTTTTACAGCAAGGTGTTGCTGAATTAGCTGAAACAATTTTGTATCATAATTTTTTCACCAATACAATCATAAGTCACATCGATTTGTCTTACGGCTCACAGCGGATACTTTCACTTTTCTCTGCGCGGTATGCGTTTCTTGTTCCCTTTTGTTCCCTAGAAGTTTAATTCCACTAAAGTTGAAATTTGACACAAATATAGTAGTTTAATAAATATTTCAGAACACCCCTAATATGAAAAGGTAGGGTTGTGAGCATTTACAACAACTAAAGATTGCAATCCTACCAACCTTATAAAGGAGACCGCAGGTCATTATCGACAATAACTTTCGAGTAGTAACCAATAATTTTTGATAAAAAAACAAAAAAATCACCTTTTTCTGAAACTAAAAAACAGTTGAGTTTGACAGCATGCCACGCCCACATTTAGCAATAGTTTAACCTAATTTTTTTGGATACATTAGCTACAAAATGGCGTTAAAATTTTAAAAATCGGTGACAAAAAATTGGACTTGGCATAGTTGGTATTGAAAGTGAATGAAAGTAACGTGTATGTCGATGAGGAACATTAAATGATATATTGCGTAACAAGAATTCTGAGGATACTTCGTCATTAAGAAGATTTGGCAAAAACGAGACATTCAGCATAGCTGTACATCTTTTGAGTGTTGGTAATTTAATTAACTCTAATCGACTGGTATAATATGGTAAATTTTTTGCTGGCTTCCAAAGAAAACACTGCAAGCAGAACAGAAGAAATTGTTTCTGAATGGATTTAATATGATATATGTGTATATTGTATAACGGATCCCAGATAATTCAGCCTTATTCAAATATATGTCTTACGAGGAATGTATATAGCTGATGTGGGGATCGGAAAATTCGTTAGCCCATCGCCGAATAAAATCATGTCCACTTCTAGCTTTATTGAGCATCATGTTAATGTGTGAAATAAGACGCAGCTTTGCATCAAGCAAAATCCCCAGACCCAGAAAGGTATGAATCGCTACCAGCGGATGGCCATTAAATAAGTACTTTACATTTATGAAGTTTCTACTTGGAAATCACATGTATTTACTTTATTCATATTCAGTTCCATTTACTGTACCACGTAAAGAAGTTACAATGTCCATCTGTAGATATAAGTGATTACACTTTTCAATGTAAGTGAGGAAGATTTTAATATCATCAGCATATAATGCTCGGAAAATCGTTTATAAATAAGGAAAAATGCATTGGACCCATATGGCTGCCTTTTGGAAATCATGGTTGGACGTTTATGATTTTAAATGTTCTATTTTTATATTTAACATTCATAACAGGCGGAAATTCGTGAGATCGTCTTTTAGAATTGCAGAACGATTTTGGATTCAGCTTGATATTAATTTTCATTTTATTTAAATTGTACTCAGCCCGGCTGATAGAATATTTTCCATAATCAGTAAGAGTACTAGTTTTCCTCTCCTTTCTTTTAAGTTTATTTTTTTAACTTCGATAGTTATTTGGAATTCTAGGAAAGGCCAGTGTGTTTATAAATAATTTGTTTTGGAATACATTTATCCATAATGCAAAAAATGGTTCTATTGAAAAGGGGTTTTAATAGTAATAAACAACAATTCAAACTAATCATGAATTACACACAGAAAATAGATTTGTTGTGACTACCACATTTATTGCCAACCGAATTGCGATGATGTTAATAACCGAATTTTATGTTGTTTGCAAATACAATTCTATTGCCTTATCAGTAAATAGTTCATCACATCATCTGCGGATAGAATCGAAAATTACGTTGTAAACTTCAGAACAATTCGGTTGGCGGTTTTCTGTGTGTACGTATAAAACATTTTATTCCAATATTTGGATGGTGACGGTTTAGTGATAGGATGTGATATGATTGTAGTGAACCGACCTCATGTGTGGAAACAGAAAAAATTTTCATAATGGGATGGGACAGCCTCAAACAGTTAAACAAACTTTTCCAAAACAGTAAATACAAAAGCATTTCGTATTCTGTTTTAAACTACAATGAAATATTGTTCAGACCTAACTAAAATAACTGGTGTGCACCACATATATTTATCAACTGTGGTCTGTATGTTATAACCAAAATGACCAAACCATTATTTGTTGTTTGTTGTATATCCCTAACGCACAAAATGGAACCAACTCACGTTTTCACGTTTATCATTTGGTAGAATATATGTATATATACGAGTATATATATACATATATATGTCTATATAGATATGTCAATATTATTGGTTTGTTTCTGTTTTCAGTTGTTATGTTAGTGGTTCTTTAAAGATGACATTTTCATTACAATTACCATAAATTATTATTCTCAACGGAAATGAATCGTGCCGTCCAAAAACAAGAGTGACCATTTAACTGAGGCTAATAATCAATTAATCCATTAATGTTGTCCAACGTGTTTGTTTGAGGTTTCAACATCAATATGTTTGCGACCGAGTTTGTAAAGCTGTGGGAATCAAATCATGTGTTTGTAATCAGTGAATTTGTATGTACGTATGTTTGTATGTACACAAGCCTTTATAAAATGATTAGTGTCTCATTTGGCTTTCGGACAATTTTTACCAAAATATCTTTTCATTGATTTCTTTGTTTCATATGCTAATCAGTTTGTTGGGGTCGGTGAGCAAATGACTGAGTAGGTTGGGAATGTCTGGGTAGAATACAATGCAACATGTTTCCATATATTTCGTATTGTTTGGTTTTAGCTTTGTATTTATTTAATGTACCTGGGTTTTGGTGTTAAATGTTGAAAATTAGTTCACAAACCAATCTTAATTTAACTAAAAGACCTTTTTGAATGTGGGTGTCTCTTGTTGCTTCAGACCGTGGGATGGCTGGGTATAGAAACAGTGGGTTGTTATAAAAGTCACAATACTAATGAGTTAGCAGTAAATATTAATAATAAATGGAACTTTTTCTTTTTAGTCATCCTTATGATTTCAGCGCAATCAGCAGCGGCTGCAGTACAAAAGTTTCGAGTGACACCACATGACTTACAGATATTAGAGGGCACAGATACGTTGATGCGTTGTGAAGTGGCCAGTCGAGCTGGACAAGTGCAATGGACTAAAGATGGCTTTGCCTTAGGTTTCTCGGCTGTCATACATGGATTTCCCAGATATTCCGTTTTGGTAGATGCTGCAAATGGCATTTACAATTTACAAATCAAGAATGCCTCACTGGAAGATGATGCAGAATATCAATGTCAAGTTGGACCAGCTGCCGGTAATCCGGCTATTAGAGCGAATGCAAAATTAAGTATTGTGGCCGCACCCAGTTCGATTGCTATTCATGGATATGCCCCGAATGCTAAAGTGGAAGTGGTCGAGAAACAGAATCTGACGTTGCAGTGTATAGCTGAGAATGCCAATCCAGCTGCGAACTTAATGTGGAACAGCAATAATGTTCCTTTGATGGGTGGTAAGTTTTTTAAAGTATATCAATTCCAGAGATTTTTGGTTAAATAAAATTGGTAATTGTGTTTAGTCAAACCTCAAGTAGAGATAACAGAAACTGTCCCTAAACGGTTTACAACTATATCGACAATATCTTTGCAACCTCGAGCTGACGATGATTTTAAAGATTTTGCTTGTGAAGCTAAACATAAGGCTTTGCCTCCAGATGTACCAATGCGTTCTTCCATTCAATTGTCTGTATTATGTAAGTTTCCCCATGTTTGTTGAGGTTGTGTAAAGAAATGTACTAAATCAACTAAATCACTTAGATCCTCCTGGTCCACCATTCTTTGAGGGTTACACTCAGGGAGAGACATTACGAAGAGGTCAGAATGTAAAAATAGCTTGTCGTAGTCGTGGTGGCAATCCTCCCGCACAATTAGTTTGGTATAAAAATGGCGAGCCTATAAGTTCCCCACAAAGGTAAATTACATGGGAAGAAGTTCTAAAAAAACAAAAATAAAAAAAAATCATTATAATTCTAGAACTTCGGGCCGTCTGTCAGAAAATGTTTATAATTTTATAGCCGATGCTTCCGATAATGGTGCCAATTTAGTGTGCGAAGCAAAGAATATTTTATCCAATGCTGCATTTAAAGCTGAACTTAATTTAACTGTTTTGTGTAAGCATTTTACTAAACTGTGTAGAAAAAAGTAAGAAACAATTAATTTCATTGTATGTCTTTCAATATTAAAGTTGCACCCAAGGAAGTGACCATTAATGGAGCCACAGAAGCAAAAGTGGGAGATACGGTACAATTGACTTGTCTCACAGCGCCCTCCAATCCACCGGCCCGCATTAGTTGGTCTTTGAATGGACGCCCGCTAAGCAACTCTACGTACAAAACACAAAAGAGTATCGAAGGTGGTTGGTACTCAACTTCGAATGTCTCCATCACTATCGATACCAACTCTCGTACTTTTGTGGCGGTATGTCATGCACTTAATGTTGAACTAACACAGAATGTAGTGGGCTCTCACAGTGTAAATGTTTTATGTAAGTTTTTGTTTTGTTATTTGGCTGTTAATTGAAAAATATCACAAATGTATAATTTATATGTTTTTACCCTTTTATGTTTTTGTTATTAAAATTTATGGTTGTTCTTCGATAAACAGATCCACCCTCACTACCACTGCTGACGGGTTATAATGAAGGTGATGTCATCACATCGGGTTCTGTAAAAAAATTACAATGTGTCTCATCGGGTGGCAATCCTGCCCCATATTTAAATTGGTATAAAAATGATAAGAAATTGAATACGCAGTCCAAAGTTCAAGACTCGAAAATATCCTCGGAATTAACCATTTTGGTAAATTCATCCGATAACAACGCCATCTATAAATGTGAAATACAAAGTCCAGCCATAGAGATTCCATTATTTTCTACTAAAACCTTAAGTGTTCATTGTAAGTGGAAATATATAGAATTCAATTATTGGAATAGTATTTAACAGTGAATTGCATTCTCTTTGCTTGTAGTTCCGCCAGAAACAGTGAAAATAACTGTAGAACCTAAAAATTTGGTACCCGGCATCAGAGCCAAACTAATATGTGATTCTAGTTCAAGTAATCCTCCTGCTAAGGTTTCATGGTGGAAAGATGGTATACCCGTCGATGGTGTTAATTTATCTACCAAACCTGGTCTTTGGGGTGGTTCGGTATCTACTTTGGAAGTTTACGTTAATATTACTCAAGATTTAGATGGTATTGTTTATACCTGTCAATCCATTAATGAAGTCTTGCAAAGAAGTGTTCACGAAACAGTTAATTTGGATATATTATGTGAGTACTTAAACGTGTGAAAGAATCAAATTGTTATTGACAAATTATCGTTCGTTCATTACTTAGATGCTCCCAAGTTTGATAATCCCCAAATGACCACATATGTGGGGGTTGAAGGTGAACCGTTGCGCATTGAACTTCATGCTACAGGAAATCCCTTAACAATGTCGTATACTTGGACCAAAGATGGTTTGCCCATAATGAACAATGCTCAGGGTCATCGTATTATATCAGATGGTTCGACTTTAAACATCAGTAAATTGTCACGCAATGATGCTGGCAGTTACATATGTGAAGTCATGAATTCCCAGGGTACAGCCATAATGGAAATACAAATTGTAGTAGAATGTAAGTGGAACAAACACTCATGAGAGTGTTAGAGGGTAACTATTGTTAATTCTTATATTTGTTTAGATCCACCTTCAATAGAGTCGGTAACAGAAAACTCAAGTTTCGCTGAGGGAGAAGATGCTGTCTTGGCATGTAATATTATCGCACGTCCACTGACAGCCGAACATGTAACCTGGATAAGAGCTGGCTATGATATGGCACAAAGAACCACGATTACTTATGACAATGGCACCTCATATCTTCACATTAGCCATGTCGAACGATCCGATATCGGCAACTTCACATGTGTTGTAGACAATCAGAGAGGTTCATCGGTACAAAGAGATGTTCTATTGGTAGTGCAATGTAAGTTTAGACTGACCCTGTACCCAGTACTCGATCTTTATTATGTTTTATATACTATTATTTCAATAGCTGCGCCTGAATTAGATCATTCACCGGCTTTTACACGCTTTGCCTCACGCATGGGGGATAGAGGTCGTATTGTCTGTCGAGCTATTGCTGCGCCACAGCCTAATTTCATATGGCGTCGTAACGGTAAAGACTTAAAAATGCGTCGTAATAAATTCAAGGCTTCAGATCGTAAATTAGATGCTCTTACTTATGAATCCTCCTTAATCATTGAAAACACTTCGGCTGATGATTATGGTCACTTTGAATGTGTAGCCCGAAATAGTCATGGGCAAGCTAGTTCTACCTTGGAGTTTTCTAAGCCCATGAGACCCGATATTCCATTGGAATTGCAGGTTAATAACGTAACCGATAACGGTGTAGACTTGTCATGGTCGCCAGGATTTGATGGAGGTCTACCCGTCTACTATCGTCTGAGATTTAAAGTTTTTAATGAAGATAAATACAAATATGTTGATGCCAAACCCGGTAGCTTAAATACTACTATAGATGGTTTAAAGTCTGGCAACACGTACGTTTTCTCGGTGATGGCTGCCAATGAGGCCGGAGGTAGTAAATTTTTACCAGATGTCAAATTAAGTTTAACGAAAGGTAAGTTACGATATTGTTGTCATACTAAGAGGAAATCACATTTGTATGGATTTCAATCAAATGAAATCTTATGTAGAATCCATCTTGATTAATGTATTTCAATTTCTACTTTTAGGTTCACAACCCTATTCGGCGGAATTAAACGAAAAAGATGAAATGCCCAATATGATGATCATTGGCATTACTTCGGCTGCCATGATTCTGTTGGTATTGAACGCTGCCTTAGTGGCCTGGTTTGTAATAAGACGACAAAATAAAAGTTCTACAGAAACCGAAACACCCAATGATGATGCATATTCCAAAGAAGATAATCAATCTGTATATAAGGTGAGTTAAAATAAAGTGTTGGAAGAATCTCCTTAAAGTAACAGTAGTCTATTTGATACTGACTCGAAACCGCGGAAACTTAAGTGTTGTATTAATTATTATTTGTAACTAATTGTATTAATTGTATTAACTTTATCTGAATTAGGCTTAGGTTGTCTAACACACGCTAACTCAACTAATCAATTAATTTTTTCACAGTTGCCAATTTCTGCTTTGCAGGCTGATGTTCAAAAACAGGCCACCTCTACTTATCTGGTGGAAAACGTAGACATCATCCAGTCAACTGCATATCCACCCAAATATCAAGAGAGCTCTATGTGTAGCCCTCACTATATGTGTAATCCCGATTTTACACGCACGTTACCAAATCCCAAGCGTCACAGTAATCACAGTGGCATGCCAGAGCCCACACGTTCGAAAGATGATCATATGCTCATATCTAATGGCATGTACATACCGTCCCCTTCACCCGCCTCCTCACTTGTCATCAAGGGCAGTTACATATCGTCACCGTCACCGGCTCCACCACCAGATGGCTCCTATTTCAATATGAGCGACAAATACATATCGTATCCACCTGTGGTGAGTATACGCGTTTAAAATGCCAAATTGTAAATATTTTGTAAATATACTAAAGCGTGGCTAATTTAGGCCTACTGAAGCTGAATTGAACTGCAGCAGTAGAGTCAACTCATTGTCCCGCATGCATCATCAAATACCAATACCAATGTGAAATCTCATAGAGCTTTCTTTTTCAAGTACTACTGACTGATGGAAAACAAAACAAAAAAAAAACAATGAAAATGTTTTAAAAGTTTTTCAATTAACGACGAATCGAAAAAAACGAAAACAACTCTAAATAACAAATAGAAGGATCGAATCAATTATAAATGTACAAACGATATGAATTAAACTCAACCGACCGGGTAGACTATGTGAAAACCCGTTTTGTTTTACAAATTCATTAAAAAAAATTCAAAGTTTGTGCTTAAGGCTGTGATAAAAAATACCTGCTCAAATGATTGTTGCGGCGTTAATAGAGAATAGAGCAAAGAACGTTGCAACAAAAGGAACAAGTGCCGTTGGCACGCAAACTAAAAAGGCGTCATCAGCAGCACTTTACCTTCAAATAAATATACACACACATACCAATACTAAATAAGCATGTGAAGATTTTGAAATCAAAAAAATAAAACAGAAATATATCCCAGCAAACAAAAATTCTGGCCAAAAGTTTTAAATGCTGTTAGTTTTAACAGTGTACCTTGTCATGTAATGATATTATTTATTATACGTCAGTATACATATATGTTTACTGGGATGCACACATGCACTCATATTTCAGTATGGTAGTGATCATTCTTTTGCTGTTCTTTCTACCAACAACTCATCAATCATAGTTTGTGTTGCCATACATACATTTGAGCAGGTTTTTTCAAAATGTAGTTTTATACTTTACAAAAACAAAAAAAAAAAAACAAAAAATGCAAACAAAATCCAAGTAGTTTATAAACTATTTTAGAATATTACAAGTATGGTTCTAACATTTTATTATAATTAACTCTTAAAACTTATTGTTAGTCTTCTCAAGCATATGAACAAATATATCCTCCGTTTTCTTATTAAAAAAAAATAATAATAAAGTTTTCAAATTCTTCAATAGCCTGTTAAAACAATGTTACATGTATATTTATAAAGAAGCGGAAAATAAATAGCATTTAACGAAAATTCTTTATTGTGAAAAAAAAAATATTGTTAAAACTTTTCTTTCTTGGCATAATTGTAATAAATAATATATGAAAATTTAAACAAAGTGAAAAAGTTTAGAATAATTATATTTACACCGAATTATACAAAAGATACAAAGTAAAAACGTAAAACGTAGTTTGAATATAAATGAAAAAATTAAATTCTAGAAATTAAGTAAGAAATAATGAACAAACAAGTCGTAATTTTATTTATTAATTTACAATCACATGAAATCATCTCATACGTCATTAAGTAATAAATATTAGAGTAATTCTTAATTTTAATTATTATTTTAAATCTCAATTTAAGTTAAACCCAAATATTTTTTTGTTTTTAAATTATTGAAATGACAATAAATTATTGTTTCAATCCAAAAATAATGGAATGCGAAAATATTTCTGTTTTTCATTATAAATGACCGTCAGTGTAAATTATCATTTATGTAATTGTATAGTAACGTTTATATAATATAATAATTACAATTATAATATACATACAAACATTCATATTAATGTATAAGAAAATATCCAAATTTTTTTTAATAATATAAAATTTTCAAATACTTCAAAGTAATAAAAAAAAAGAGAAAGTTTGTTTAATTTTTTAAAAGCGGCTGCAGCTTGAACGGTGTCAAACTTAATCGTAAGTATTAAATTAAGATCATTAATTGAGTTAATGTGCTGCTGGTGGTGTTGCGCCCGGCTACAAATGAAATTACATCATTACATTTGATCATTTCATGATTTATATACATATATTCTACAGGGCATTTTTTCAAATTAGTAGCGGTAAATTTCTTTTCAAACCCTAATAATGCCTTTGGGCTTTAGTTGATTTCATTAATTTTAAAAATGCATTTATTTCTTCTTTGGAGTTTATTAAACGATTAGTGCGAAGTAGTGGGATACGTGAAATATGCTTGAGTATAATCATTGGTGTAGCTATACAATTTCTTTGGTCGTGGGGGGGGGGGATGCGGCAAAACACTCACAAAGTAAATTTATTTTTCTTTTTTATAATTCTTATTAATTCAAAACTCAGTTCAAATTAAAAAAAAATATATAACTTTAGAGTTTATTTCTATTATATAATCATACCTATTGAGTTAAAAAATCATTGAAAAAATTGTTAATCTTAAATTTTTTTAAGATTTGTTCGTTATTAATAAAATATACTTTTTAAGATGAAGTTTTAGAAGAAAGATAAACAATTTTTTTTTTCTTAATATATATGCGCTAGTATAATTGTTCCCAACCCCCCCTTTCTACACCTATGTGTATAGTTAGGTTTTGTAACTGTCTATTATTTGTGAAATTCTCACCATTAAATGGAGTACTCTATCCTCTTTGCTACCATTGAGAAGCATTTTTAGTAAACGCATGATTAGTTGAGGAAACAAGTTAAACCACCGTTTAAATTTCACACAATTACTTAACTAAAAAAGTGTGCGCACTCAAGAATTTTACGTTAAGAGATTGTTACATTATTAAAAAAACATTTTTTCATTTTTCTACAAGTTATTCCAAATTCAAAAAATATTAAGGGTTTTCACTCTTGGTAATAAAGTACCCTTGTAACCCTTGTAAATGTTGTAGATATAGTAAAATTACTACTATTTACAACACCACAACAACAAAATGTATGAAATTAAAATTTACTACGCTGTGTTAAAAGTACAAGGGTAAAAGCTATAGTACATCTACAAGACTAAACATTTACAAGATTGAAACAGCTGTCTGTTGAGCTGCCAAAACAATTGTTTATTTTTTTATTTTTCATTTTGTGGTAAATGAATCAAAATAATAATAAAAAAAAATGTATCAAAATAATGAAAAGCCCCTAACTGGTACTCAACTGGAAATTGTTCACATGAATGGGTTTGGTTAAATTCTGTATCTCCAGAAATCATAGACACCAAGCTATGAAACTTAATTCGACTAACCCTCAGCATTTGCAAAAATCTATTGTTATATAATTGGGTTTAGTGACCACTTTATTGATTTTGGAACTGAATTCCAAGCTCCGCGGCGGTACACTTTAACTAAAATAATGTCATCAACTAATTCATCTAAAATGTGGTCAATGGAATCATGTTCACATGTATCTAAAGGGTGATTTTTTAAGAGCTATAGGAAAGTTTTCCAAAAAAAACACATAAAATTCAGAAAAATCCATATAATTTATTGTTTGAAGATTATTTCATGCAAATGTTGACCGTGACTGCGCCTCAAATGGTCCATCCGCTTAGTCCAATTTTGGCATACTCTTTCCAACATTTCGGCCGGTATCTCACGAATAAATACTTCAATGTTGTCTTCCAATGCGTCAATTGAAGCGGGATTGTCTGCATAGACATGAGCTTTAACATAGCCCCACAAAAAATAATCTAAAGGCGTTAAATCGCACGATCTAGGCGGCCAATTGACCGGTCCCGAACGTGAAATAAAATGTTCACCGAACTCGCCTCTCAATAAGTCCATTGTTGCGCGTGCTGTGTGGCATGTGGCACCGTCTTGTTGAATCCACATGTCATGCAAGTCAAGCTCTTGCATTTTGGGCAAAAAAAAGTTGGATTTAATCTCTCCGTAGCGCTCACCATTCACAGTTACGTTACGATTCGCATCATCTTTGAAGAAGTACGGTCCAATGATGCAGCTGCGATATTTTCTTCAGTTCGCACTCTACGTAAGCGTGTTGGTGGTTTAATGTCCAACAATGTAAATTTGGTGCAAAATTTAGTCCCAATAGCCTGAATAGCCGCTACAGTGGGTCGATTAAACTGACCATAAAATGGAAGAAGCGCGCGATGAACTTTCTTAACAGAGCACGCATTTTGATAATAAAATTCAATAACTTGCAAGCGTTGTTCGTTTGTAAGACGATTCATGGTTAAATTACAGACCAAACTGAAGATGTTTGACAATGAAACAAAACACGAAACGTGCGTCAGCTGTTTAAACCAGTGCTGCCAAAAAGATAATAGCTAAAAAAATCACAAAATACAAAAGGAGAGTAGTTATATTTTAGTCTTGTTTTTATTGTTGCAATTAATATCGTACCTTCAACATCCAGAATCTTTGCAAATTCTATTTCGTCAACTGCATTTTGTTCTACAAAATTTATAATTTTTTCTTTTCCGTAATTTTGGGCATTTTATTTATCTGCAAATTCTTGTTGATATTTTAAGTTTTCAAATTGATAAAAAAAAAACAAAACAAAAAACAGCTGATTCATTAGTTTACAATACACAACATAAAAGACGTTCAGGCTTTGTAGTATAAAATCGTTGTAGATATAACAATAGTGCATACCGCTATTGTTATGAAAAAACAAAAAAAAAAAGAGCATAAAAGACAATTGTAAGGTGACGTGATTTCCAATACTCATGTACCATCTAGATTGTATATTGCACAAATGTGGACTATAATTTTACAACAAGGTTTAGTTGAACCCACAGACAGAAGGACTCAGAAAGCAATTGTGAGTCGGAGGAGTTATAAATAAACAAAAAGTGCTCTGGATGAATAAATTATATATGTGTATCTGGTGAAAGAAATCTTATAATAGTACTTAAAATTAAACCCTTACCCAACATGATCCTTTCTAAATGTTAAATTTTGCATTGAAAAATTTTCAAAATTCATTTATAAGTTTTGTTGAAGTATTACAAACCATTAATTTTTTTATATATACGAACGAGTATGTTAAGACGTTAGCAGTTTGTCGTTTCGCAAATATTGACTCCCTGCGGGCTTAATACTTGTTATAAAATTTGTTCTTCCATCATGTTTATCTACATATATTTGGTGTACTTACATACCCACTTTTACGTTTTGCCGTCTTATTTATTTACTTCTATTGCCTTCAACGGCGTGGGTTGCCTTTCATAATATATATTAAATAATTAGAAACCTTGTTCTCTAATAAGAATTGAATTCACTGCATTTTGTTGATCTACGAAATAAAACTGGGGCACTTGAATTGAGTTTACTTATCTCTGCATAACCTTTGTCATGATAATATCTATAGAATAGCGTCACAGCCCATATATGGAAGTTGTATTTCGTTTTCATTCAGAAATAAGTAGTATAAAAACAAGTAAAAGTTAAATTCGGCTGTATCGAATATTTTATACCCTCCACCCGTGTCAATTTGTTCGGGTGAGAAAAAACGTGACAGGTTTATAGCAAAATAGAAATCTACACGTAATTCTAAGAAAATCTCCCAAATAAAGTATGGGTCTCAAATGAAAACCTAGCTCCCGCCGAGAGACATGAAGATATTTATATTTTTTTTTTTACGAATTTTAATTTTTATACGAATTACGAATAATACAATTTAGTAGTCTGCTATGAAAGTTATCAACAAAGAGTAATTAGAATTCAATATTATTAATAGTTAATTATTAATAGTTCTAAAAACGTGGCGTTAAACATTTGTTTTGATTGATTTATGTACTTGATAGTTAGCTTTCAAAAAGTGAGCGTGTGTTTATTTTTTTTTTTTTTTTTTAAACTTTTCACATTCAATTATGGTATCATCAGCGATGTCAATTGACTCTTTCGGGTCAAGTTTGCTGACTAATCACAACGCTAGTACCATTGGCATGCCAAGTGAATTTATTGAATTAAATTTACCAAGTTATCGTGATGTTTTAACTTATTATTTTTTCTTAAGTGATCGCGAAAAAGAAAAATCAAAAACACAACACTCGTACTCAAAATTTTCTCCGATAACTGCAAACCCAATAATTGAAATTTGAGAAAAAAAAAAATTATATATTGCACTGATAAATTGAAAAAGCATTTTAAAAAAACTAAATACATTTCTCAACAAATACCATAAAGAGGTAAAAAACGTATCAAAAGGTAATACATTTTCAGAATTTGAGACAACGTTGAATGATGTATTTTATATCGGTAAATGCAATTGCAAAAAAACAATGTCATGCTCGTGTGGAATAATTCGTGATTCTCTCAAAGAATTCATGATTGACCAACACACCAGTAGAAAGAATACAATTCCTGAATGCATGTTAAATATAGTAGACTGACTGTCCAGCGAACTCCCAGCTAGCTTAGATCCTTCGTATAGGTTCGACTCTTCACAAATGGACGTCGCTTCTGGAATCGAATTTGCAAGGCCAGTTGCAAGGGAGCCGGTTTTGCGCAAAAGAGGACCTTACGCGAAGAGATACGTCACAATTAATTTTGCTATGATGTGTGATAGATTCGGCATTTCGATTCAAATAAATTTGAAATATATTGCTTTGGAACAGCAAAATGTTTTCGGGAGTTAATGACTGCCACGGTCCATAAAGTGTTCATACACTCAAAACAAATAATAGAAAACAGCGCACTACCAATAGAGTTTCTTGGAGAAGAAGCTTCTGAATCGCGACACAAAATATACAAAGCCGATCGGTTGCATCACGCCCGCAAAAATCGCCGCACTAAAAACCTGTTAGATGTATTTAATAGGGCTGTCGCTACTTTAGATCCATTAATTTCCACAACATGTTTAACGAGACGCTTACAAAAGCGCATACGTTCTTCATTTCCACCTGAAGTTATTGAACTATTATGTTGCAGCGAATCTATAGAAGAATTTCAGCTTGGCAACCAATACGAAGAAATTGATGATATTGATGAAAGTGAAGAAGCTCTTTTTGATTTGAATTTACAACATGAATTAGCTATTTCTAAATGGTATAATATAATAAAAAAAAAAAATAAATCAATTCAATGGATTATGTTTGTTTTAATGGTTAACAAAGGGTTAATTATTGGTCGTTAATGGGTTAAATTCCATTTTTTTTTAATAGGGTTAAACTTACTTATAGAATTCTTACAGGCTTTGCAAACCTTTGGTTTGAATACCATGTTTTTGTAGTAGTTATTAATTTCGCACAGAGAAATTTCCATGTGACCTATAGTGCAAAGCTTAATGTAACTCCCTTAAAAGTAAAACAAACATTTCGTTGTAGGCTTTAGCTGATTTTGAACCGATTTCATTGGGAAATATGCCTCCACATTTAGACGCTAAAGATGCAAAAACTCTTTCTACTGTCGTCCTTTATCTTTTTCGAATAGAAAAAGCTATTTCGGAAGGTTCGTGTCCCGAAGATTTAGCCAGCATGAAACCGGGACAAATTTTCATTCTCGTTGGTTAACAAAAGCGAGCAGACTATTGCGCCAATATGTTGCAACTAGTATGCCATCAACAAATTTAAAAATATTGGTTGACTTTATTATGAAAGTTTATATACCGATGAATTTTAATGTCAATTTTTATAATTCAGTAGTATACGGCAGTGCGCTTTATTAAGTTAACGCAATTATTACCACAAAATCTTCGGGAAATTGTAAACAATGCATTTTTCGCCCATCCAGAAAATATATGGTTAACAACGCTTTTCGACGATAGGAAACCTGTCCGAGAAAGAGCCATTAACAAAATTGTGTACTGTCGTGAACAACTGTATGACTCAACTAAACTCAGGGCTTATAAAAAGCTTCCCATTAATTTCAATTACACAGATTATATGGATTTAGTCAACTTAGATAATGACAACATACTATTTGACCCTCCATTTACTGCAAGCATCGCACACGAGCACCTGCTAGAGTATATTAAATCTGATGATGTACCACTGCCATATCCAGGAATTCCGTTGCACATCCAAGGAACCGAGCGATGTGTGTAGTTGCTAACGCATGTCTCACGACAAGTAATTGCAAAATCTCGTGACGATGTTATGAATTGTTTGAATTACGAAATAAAACATTAATTAAAAAAAATGTGTTTAGTAAGTTCAGTAATCAGTAAGATTGCTCAATAACATTTCAAAATTAAGTTTCAAGGTAAATAAAGGTCTTTAAAATATGCCTTGAAAAGTTTAAGCAGAATTAAACCCATCATTATGGAAAAATGTGTTATTTTTTACATAAAACAGTATTTCGCACAGTATAAAGGCATGCTATTGCTTTAAGTTTTTGAGATGTTTCCACATAAATGTGCAAAAAACACAGTTAGTCGATTTTCGCAATTTTCATACATATATATCAAAAACTAAAAGCGATGGAAAATTTCCAAGGTCATATTCAAGCCAAAATCCATTTAGAAGCAAAAACATTTAGAAAAGTGTATTTCCAAAACTTAAGGTTTAACCAATGATCTTTGACTTTTATTATAAAAAAAATGTGTAATGCCATTTTGAATGGGGTACCAATACCTATTATTTGAAACCTAATTGAGATCTGCATCTTGAGCACTTTTTGAGATAGCAGCATTTATGTCAGAACACTATTGTCAAATTTAAACGATTTTCCCCAATTTCCGAAATTTCATTATGTCTCTCAGCGGGAGCTACGTTTTGATTTTAGACCCAAAGTTTCTTAGGCAAGTTTTCTGAGAATTTATTGTAGATAACGTTTCTATACCCTCCACTCCAGTGTGCAGAGGGTATATATAAGTTTGTCATTCCGTTTGTAATAATTAGGAAAAAAAATCTGGACCCCATAAAATATATATATTTGTGATCCTTATAACAAGCGAAGTTGATATAGCGATGTCCGTCTGTCCGGCTGTCCGTCTGTCCGTCTGTGGAAATCACGATGACGGCTTCAATCGGGTAGCTAGGGTGCTCGTTGGTATAAAAAATAATTCACTAACATCCTGAGAAGTTTGCAATTTAAAATCGTCCAAATCGGTTAATATTGTCCCGAGAATTTGAGCGAAGAAGTAAAAAAAGGCACGGGAAAATATGATTTGAATATGTGTTCTTGTGATAACGCCCTGAATAGGATAGCTAGGGCGCTCGTTTTTAGTGAGAGCGATTCACTAATATCATGAGAAGGCTTCTGTTTTTAAATCATGACAATAGGTTTCACAGGTGCCGAGAAATCACTGAAAAGGTAAAAAAAATATGACGTTTTCCTATATTGTTTTCCTAAATTTTGTATTTTGTCATAGCTGTGCATGTTGTTTTTGTGGTCGTTGTGTTAATAATATAAAAATTCATCAATATCAATATTTTTTGGTGTAATATTTAAGTTAATTAATTAATAAAAGAAACTATATAAAATCAATATCAATATTCTGCGATTTTTATAACATCACAAAATGTTACAAATTGATACATACTACTGTTGCCAATATCAAAATACTATAAATAATATTCATATATTCTGTATATGTATATCCATAATAAGCGCATATTAAAATAAATCGGTATTTTATTTTATTTATACAAAATTCTGAAATTTTTAGAGTTGCAAAAATAGTATGGTTTTAAGAGTTGTATTTTTAGTACATGTATAAACCCTGCATACTTGCATTCAAAAGTAGCAGGTAGGTAAACCATAAAATATTTATTTACCCTGTAAAAAATTGGTGTTTAGGAAAATACTATTTTTTGTCAGATGTTAAAAAAAGATGTTAATTACAATAAATTTTTAAAATTTGTTATTCAATGTCGGGGACGGAGGCAAACGTCATTCCCAAAATTTTCTTTCAAGAGTTATCCACATTAAGAATAACCGCGGAGCTCAGCTCAATCAATGTGCAATGATCGAGCCTTGCCCTGGGAAACATGCATTTATGCTTTTCTTAACACAAACGCCATTCCCAACAACCAAAAATTTTAGACACGAGCTATTCACATTATGAATAGTCGCGGAGCTCAACTCAATCAAAGTGCAATGATGAAGCTTCGCCCTGGGAAACATATATTCATGCTTTTCTTAGCACAAACCGAACTTCTTATGGCACATTAAAAATAAACTAATTGAGAAGTACAATTCATCATTACGCTGTATTATAATACTATTTTCTTATTTTACTGGTAGCTAGTAAACAAAGTGATCGTATCATTGTGACTCTTCTTGAGAGTCCTTTTTATCCGCTTTTCTGATCAGTTTGACTCATTTTTGAGTCTTATATAATGTAATTTTTTTATAAATCACTTTTTAAGAGAAAGCAAAAATCATTTTCTAGTCTTTTTCTAATAGCGCATGTGATTAATCAGTTTTTAATCATCAAAAGTGCTCGAAGAAGACGCAGTAAGGTAATTTTTGTTAAAACAATCTTCGAAATGATGACTGGGATATCGTATATTTTTGTTAACACACAAACATATGCATAGCAGCACGAGTAAACCGAACTCTAATCGGCTTCTTATATGTATACAGCCGAACAAAAACGAAAATACTCACCAAAGACTAAAGTAAGCAACAATTTCATTCAGTCTTATGGAAGGTTTTGGACAAAGCAAGTCTATGTCGCGTTGTCTTGTGAATTTTTACATTGGTTTTTAATAGGTACTAGTGATGCCAGGAGATTTTTTCAGAAATCTCTACGCTTATGAAAAAAATTCCGTTTTTGCCGTACACCCACTTTTTCCCCCTACACTACTTTTTTAAAAATTAATTTTTAATTTGTACATTTTCAATTTCAATTATGTAAAAATAACATAAAAACAAAGAAAAAAAATATAAAAAATAAGATAAAAATATCATGAGAATTACATAAGAATAATTTAAAAAACATACAGATATTATAAAAAAAATATTTTTACAATTCTGTATAATTCATCTTTTTGATATGGCTAGATGTGCATTTAAAACTTACACAATTAATTAAAATGGCTTGCAAATGAGATGTTATAACTCAAACAGAATATTTGTTCTTGGTTTTCAGTGTTGCCGTTTTAGCTTTTTAGTTGCTAGATTTAGCAACTTTTTTTGTCGTTTAGCATCCAAAATTTATCAAAAGATGCTAGATGCTAACTTAGAACCTTTTATTAATAAAAAGTTGCTTTTAGCATCTTTTTTTTGATATTTTTTTTTTCATTATTTTTGAATATATAATTTTAATGGTATTGATACCTATGTTTTAATTTCTCAAAGTGTAGTACAGTAATTTTGTGTACTACTCCTTTTACCACTCTGCTCGTTTCTTTCAACAAATATAACAAAACATTTTGAAATAGAAGAATGTAAACACCAACAACAGTTTTTAATGAATTAGAAAGTCGATTGCCAAAAAATATTATTGTATTAAAAAAATGCCAAAATTTTCAATACAAAACACATTAAAAGAACAGATAACCAATATATTAGAAGAGTTTAAATTTATAGTATCTGAAACAGAAAAAATTCAAATCCAATGGAGTTATATCACAGAACAAAACTGGGATACAACACTGAGTACAACCTCTTTATGGATTGAAAATTTCTATTGGCGAAAATCCATTTAAGGAGTTATCAATATTTGTATTGTCTATATTAATTTTGTCTTTCTCAAAAGCCGAAGTTGAACGTTTGTTTAGTTTAATGGCTTTAGTTAAAAGCAAACTTCGAACAGAATAAAATCCTAGTTGTTATGTTCTGTAATACGTATAAAAGAAGGATTGAAATTGAAAAATCGGTACTGTCACACTTACAATATACCGAGCGATGTCGTTGATAAAAGTCGATCGTCAGAAAAATATCAGAGCCAAGAAGAACTTGAAGATGGAGACATCACAGAAATGTTAGATTCCATAAACCAATTATAATCGTATCTTTTGATAATGTAATTTCTGCTATATTTTTAATAAAAAAAAATCCCTCTAAAATTAAAAATAATTTAAGTTAATTTAAGTTTAAAATAAACTCAATTTGATGTTAAAAAAAATTTCAGGTGAAATCCAAAATAATTTTGATTTTAATTTTTCGATTTAAAAACCAAAGAATATATTAATAAGTATATAATTTTTCAATATAAAGGTAATGAAATTTGAAAAAAAAATTTTGCATCTTTTTTTAGACTCCAGTACGTTTAAGCATCTTTTTTTTTTGCAATTTAGCATCTTTACAATTTCAAATTATGGCAATACTATTGGTTTTAAAAGATTTTTTATAACAGTGGTTATAAGCATGTATACTTAGATCTGATTTATCGCATTTTAATATATTTTCAAAAGCCTTGCATCTGCATTTATAGTCGTCACCTTTGACTTGCTCCAGCCATCCATTAGCTTCTCGTCTGTCAACTAACTGAAGCAAAATCTTTATGTTCTGTATTTCTTTGATGTGTTTTCAGCATCACGAAAAACGAATCAGACATTTTTCTAAAATTAATTATGTTCAAATTTATAATATTTTAATGTAATGCACAAAAAAGTGTTTTATACTTGTCATTGTTATTAAAGAATTAACATATTTACTTCCTTCATATTATAGAGTTATTACCAGACTTAAAAAGACTTTAAAGTTTAAAATTGAAAAAAATTATGCAATATTTAACAAATACATTCAAAATAGTTTTGACTGAAATTTTTGGCAGTTTTAGTTTTGCCTTGTATCAGTAAAATGTTCAGATATTAACTAAAAAAAACAATTTGTTAAATATTTTCATCTTAATTATCTTAATTAATTTAAAGACACAAAGATAGATTTAATACAATAAAACCAAGTAAGAGTTGAAAGTTGATCTATGCGGACTCACAAATGTGCCCTATACTAATAGGTCTGGAAAATTGAAAAGGATTGTAAAAAATAAAATGCACCTTTATATTAAAAAATTTAAATTAAAAAGAAAATTACAAAATAAACCATTTACCTGGTTAAACTTAATATTGTTTGTAATTATCTGGATCAGGTTAGTATTTAAAATGGGATATATCAGGTGTCATTGTGCCAATTTATGACCTAAAATATGTAGACACCTCTATAAAATGCTGAAAATTCAGAGCATTTGTTGTAATAATTCAGTAATAGGTTTATCAAAGTGTTTACATATTCAAATATTTTATATACATTTGTTACAAATAGTGCAAGAAGTCCAGATATTAATGTAAACGTAAAACCCAGGTGGAGGGTATCAAAGATTCGGCATAGCCGAATTTAACACTCTTACTTGTTGCTATACGCCTAGTTACAAAAAAAATGGACCCACCCTAATATATACATATATATATATATATATATGTACAAAAAACACTTTTTTGTATAGAAATGTTGAAAAATTATTATTTTTGATGTGTAAACATCTATAAGCGCAGGGGGGTAAATTTCTATTTCACAATACAATCACAAAAACAGCGTAACTCATATCGGTGTGAGCTGAAGCAGATAACGCTGTGTGACTTATGATTGTATTTGTGAAAAAATTATGACATAACATTGTTGTTTTATGCCACTTTTTTAAAGGCGTCATCTATGTATCACTTATATTCGTTTATATTGGGATATTTTTAACGTTTTACAGCAAATGGTTGTTGAATTAGCTGAAACCGTTTTTGCTATAAGTGATACATAGATGACGCTTTCTGTTTGATTTTAAAAAATGACATTAAAAAATCTTTAATTACTAGATGTTTACACATCTTCCCTGTGATCGGACTCACATGATTTTTTTATTTATTTGTAGGTAATAATAATTAAATTAGTATATAATAGTAATAATGGTAATAATCTATATTAATACATGAAGGTAAATTTTTAGTTCCCGTTTTAAGCAATATGCGGGCACGGAGGAGTGTGAAGATTGGCATAGTTATAGTTCATATAGACTAGAAGCTGAGAATGATAAAATTTATGTTTAGTCTGTCTTAAAAATATACTAAATTAAATAAAATAAAATATTTATGATAATATGTTGCACCCTGTTAATTTGAATGATTTAAATTATATATCAGATGCTTTGTGTTGAATTCAGAATTGCGAAAATTGATTAACTTACCTTTAGGCTCATTTAAATATTCATAATTTTTTTTATATATACAGACTAAAAGAACACTGGAAGACAAAAATTGAATGAAAAAATAACATTTCCTAGAATTTGCACTCGAATTACTAGTAAAAATAAAAAGACAAATAATTTAATACAATTTAGTCTTAATCACATGAAGATTAATTGATTTTATCATAACTATTTTTATACTTAATTTATTGTAGCTGATGAAGTATTTAAGTTTTGTAAATTTTTAAATAACCAGTATTTCATCCAGCTTATCGCTTTTATTTGTTACTTTTTTAGCCAATCCTTTTTGTTGGCTATTTTAGTTTCTTTACAATAATTCTTTGCCAAATGAAATAAAGCAGTGGCATCTAAGTTGCGATCTTGATGAGAGCACTGGAGGCTATACTTCTCTGCATTTCTTTTGAGGTTTGCTCCAGTACCATGACATGCTCCTTTACCATGAGCAGTAGGATCAAAATGCCACTCAGCTGGCGGTAATCGTGTAAATCTTCTAGCGAATCAACTGTTAAGTACTTTAAGTCGATTTCCTTCAACATTAGATTAACATTTTCACTGTAAACGCAAACAAATACTGTGTGAGTTCCGCTCCTTCCTGCCAAAACGCAATGTTTTGGTCTCATTTGGGTAAATTCTGTGACATTCTCGTGAGAACCATCCATCCAGGCAACCATTCTCTTCTGAATTTGAACTTTCTTGCCATTGATTCATACAGACACCCAGTCTTTCATCCCTTGTATCGGGCGACTCTTATCATCTCGCTGATAAAACTCAGTTACTGGAGCTTCAGTTTCGCAATCTAAAGTTTTTCCCTTCTCTTTGTTCGGGAGTGTGAGAATCTCATGCTCAGCAAGCAATTTTGTTTTAACAATTCTTGCTTTTCGTTGAGACCTTCCAAACTCAATTATTATTTTTGCACAACTCGATGTCGATGGAGCAAGCATGAGAAGTTGAATTCTTTCAGCTCTACTCTGTGACGTTTTGAATTTTACGTTTATTTGTTCAAGAACTTGTTCTACACCTTTATGATATTGGTTTTGATAATCATTCTTTGATCTTACACCTTCTACTGAGAAGTTGGAATAACCATCATCATCAACAGTTCCGTGGTCATTCTCAGAATTAAGTTTGTCTTCATATGGAATAACTTCAACGCAAGGCTCATTACTATTCAAATCCGGTAATTCTTTCAACTTTCCGAGCTGGATGAAAGACTAGGTATTTAAAAATTTACAAAACTTAAATACTTCCTCAGTTAAAATATATTAATTACAAAAATAATTGTGATAAAATGGATCTAAAGAAATTAAGATCAAATTTTATTAAATTATTTATCTTTTTATTTTTATTATTATTATATTATTAATATAATTATTATTACAAATAAAAGAAAATTTTTTTTTCAACATTTCTATAGAAAAAAAGTGATTTTTTTCTGAGGTTAACATATTGCGGGTATTAGAGTATCGAAGGTATGAAATTTTAGTTAGGTATGTTACATACAGCCGGAAAGGTTAATTTGTCTAATTTCTCGCTATAAGTTTTGTTTGTAAGGTTTTAGAACATAGGTCGGCAAAGCGCAAAATGAGGTTGTGTGTGTGAGCGAACTACCCAGCAAACACTAAATCGAGCGTTTCAAATTACCATTACAAATGTAGAGAAGAAATTAACAACGAGATTGATATACAAACGGAACTTTTAATACTTCCAAACTGATTTATTTACACATGCATATTCTATGTATTTATACTGTTATGACAATTTCTTATTAAAAAAATGTGTTCTAAATTTGACGAATTTAACTTATTGCGTTGCTTGGAAGAAATGAATTTTAAGTCTGAAAAAATTTGTTCACAGAGGTAAGTAGAAGGAAAAACCGATAACCATTTTATAACTTAAAAGGCAATGCATGTTACCAAATGCATTATCAATCACAAAATATTTTTCGTAATTCATTATTAATTTGAAATGTTTGTTGGGGAAGTATTGCTGAAAAAAATATAAAAGCATCCGCCGCATGTGCATACATCGCTGTCTCAACGACGACTAAATGAAAGAGCATAAGTATATGTGTGAAGTAGTCTCTGCACAATTGTGCTATGAAATGCCGACCACTGTTTTAGAAACACACACAAATAAGAAAAAATTCAAAACAGTGCATATGCTATGCTTGAGTTACAAAATATTTATTTTGATAAATATACCACTCGCATCCCACTAAGTGACCAAAAAGCTCTTAAAGGTAAAACATAAACTTTCTTTTGAGCAAAAAGGGAATTTAAAAAAAAAGTCAACAAAATTTTTGTTTTTGCAAAAAAAGGTAAAAAAATTTTTTTTTTTCCCAAAGATTAAAGAAATAGCTATTTTGACTATTTGGGACAAATTTTGCTAAGAACAATAGGTAAAAAATTACATGGATGAGAAAAAACACCTACTTGGCCAAAATGTCAAACTTTGGCCCCCTCTAATTCAGAGAGTTCTTGACGGATCTTGTTGAAAAATTGTGGCTAAACTGCTATCCAATAGGACTAACGTTGGTGCACCCCGCTCGGAAGGCACCGGTTTCAAAAGTTCGGTCATATATATATTAGGGTAGACCAATTATATTTTTATTTTTAGCAGCCGGCATGGGCCGTTTTCAGCATTTTTGTGGATTTTTTTTTACCTTTTTGGGGAAAATTGTCGAAATTATTGCACAAATCGACGAACCTTTGACTTTCCCATATTTAGCCCATATAGCCCAAAATACTCAGTGCTGAAAATTTTGTGGGGTACCCATATACGATCTATATCGATTTTATTCAATTTAAGTCAAAAAATTCGTTTGTTTTATTTACTCTTTGAAAGAACAAAAACTGTAATTTTGGTCAACAGTTTTATCGTGAGCACCGAAAAAGCAGCTAAGATTTCCATACAATTGGCTGGGTCTGGAATAATCATTGCCACCCCAACACTAGCAGGCATATACAAAGCTGTAATGAGATCTGCTAAACAAAAAGTAAATAAAATAAAGAGTCGTGTTGTAACCTTTGCTGTGATATTAGATTAAGTAAATTATTTTTGCAATTTTATGTTTATTGTTTTATCTATAATTTTTCAAATTTCTTGACTTCCTTAAAATAGCTTTTTGACTAAAAATAAAAAAATTTTTTACATTGTGACGTTTTTATTAATTTCTAAAAATAAATAAACCCCTGAAGAAGTAGACACATTCGACGAAACGTTGGGTAAAAATATGAAATAAACTTTGTTTTATTTACATAAGAACGCATAGACCAGTAAGCTCGAAAAAACAAAATAAACACAGAAATTAATTGAAATCTGGTCAAATAACAATAATAAATAAAAAAAAAAAAATAAAAAGAGCTGGCTAAAACATTGAAAAACGAAGATTGGTGCCGTCACTTCGATGAGAAGAAGATTGGAAAGGTTACACAAGGGAACAATGGTTCTGTTGGTTAAGAACTGAATATTGTTTTTAAGGTTATTTGGGACGCTGAATCCAAATCTGCCCTTGGTTTTTTTCTATCAGCTCGACTTTTCGAGATATACCGTTATGTTCAAAATTAAGGCACTTCCGCTACATATATTGGAATAACTTGAAAACGGTTCACCATATTAAATTAAAAAAAAAATCCGAAACTCGCAAACAATATTCTCTTAAAGCCGTGCTTACTTTGTTTTTAAATTTTCCAAGTAGTTTTAGAGATATCGTTCAAGTTTTGAAAAAAAAATTAAAATTTTTTAAAAAAAAAATTTTTTTTGTTCTTTAAAAATTCCTAAAAAATAAAAATGGGACAAAAATCACAGTTTTGGTCTACAATCAGTTAGTTAAATATATTTCGAATAAAATGAGCTTTATTTCATTGCAATCGGTGCACAACTTTTGATTTTGTTCTCGATTTACTGAATTGATATAAATCGCGATTTCCATACAAAAATAACATTTTCTAATGTGTAAGTGTTTGTATGTAATAAGTTAGTTTTTTATGATTCTAAGAATTAAAAAAATTAAGTAATAAAAAAAGATTATTTCATTTTTATGGTTGCGGTAGCAAACTCATAACGCCTATAAATTTTATTGTCACTTTATGACACCTAGTCAGTTCACAGTCAATTAAAGAGAAAAAAGAAAAGTCCACTTGTTTTTATTGATGTGGGGTTTACCGTTGGTAACGGATGATTTTTTAAAGGAATTCCCCTGAACACATGTGTTCATTCATAAGTGACTGTCAATAAAATTGTGGATATAATTTTTTTTGGTACTTCAGTAAAAAACTACTAAGTATTTTTATGGGTTCATTCAACCAATTTTTCTCATTCAACAAGTGTTTACGAAAGCGAAAAGTATAACGACAAAAAATATAAATCATTTTACATTGAACATTTAATCAGTCAACACAAAAAAGTTCAATTTTGTTCCCGTGTGTTATTTATTGAAAATTGTGTTACTTTGATATATACTTCAAAATTGTGCAATGGCTACGTCAGGAAACACCTGTAAAATCAATCCCAACTATTTTTGTAACATATGTGGCGAATACACGTTTATAAAAAATAGAAAAAGTGTGTCAGATTTTATTAAAAAAATTTATTTTGACTACTTCGGATTTACCATGGAAACCCGTGACAAGTACTGGATTCCTAATACTGTATGTAAAAACTGTGTAGAGTATTTAAGGTTATGGGCAAACAAGCAACGGACCCACTTCAAGTATAAAACACCAATGATCTGGCGGGAACCTTCGAATCATTATGATGATTGTTATTTTTGCGCTGTCAACATAACAGGCATTAATAAAACAAACCGGTCTAAATGGATTTATCCTAATGTGTTGTCTATTACCCAACCAGTCCTGTACTCTAGTGAGGATTCAGAACCACAACCATCTACATCTACACACAATTTCCACGACTTACGACAAAATGTACCTTCACCAATTTCTGAATTTGGATCAGATGACTTGCATTTAGATATTTCTTCTGAACGCGAGCAATTTAATCAGGAGGAGCTTAGTGATTTAGTGAGAGACCTTGGACTTTCTAAAAAAGCATCTGAAATTCTTGCTTCTCGATTAAAGCAAAAAAATCTGTTAACTCAAGGAACAACAATTTCATACTACCGTAACAGAGAAAAAAAACTTACTTCCATTCTTTTCCGAAGACGATGAATTTGTTTATTGTTCAGATGTTCCTGGTTTAGTAACAGCGATGGGATTAGAGGAGTATGATCCAAATGACTGGCGACTATTTATAGATTCTTCTAAACGCAGCCTAAAATGTGTACTTCTGCATAACGGTAATAAATTGGGTTCGTTGCCCATTGCACATTCAACTAAAGCTAAAGAAGAATATTCTACAATTGCCTCAGTTATAAATAAAATAAAGTACAACGAACACCGCTGGCTAATTTGTGTGGATCTAAAAATGGTGAATTTTCTTCTAGGCCAACAAGGTGGCTACACAAAATATCCGTGTTTCATTTGTTTATGGGATAGCAGAGCCAGATCTGAACACTGGAGTAAGAAAGACTGGCCTTCGAGGGAAGCTATGGTTCCAGGAAACCACAATATAGTTAATCAACCACTTGTGCCCAGGGATCGCATAATACTGCCACCTCTCCATATCAAGCTAGGACTTATGAAACAATTTGTCAAAGCTCTCAACAAGGACGGTGATTGTTTTAGATATATCAGTAAAAAGTTCAACAATTTGAGTTCGGAGAAACTGAAAGCCGGCATTTTTGATGGCCCTCAAATCAAAAAATTAATCAATGATGAAAATTTTAGTAATTCCATGACAGATATTGAAAGAAATGCTTGGAATGAATTTGTTTGGATAGTGCGCAATTTCCTGGGAAACAAAAAGGGTGAGCACTATTCGGACCACGTGGATAGCATGTTGTCACATTTCAAGCAGCTTGGTTGTAATATGAGCATTAAGGTGCACTACCTACACAGTCATTTGGATTGTTTCCCTGAAAATCTTGGAGACTTCAGTGAAGAACAAGGTGAACTTTTCCATCAAGATATCCGCACTATAGAGGAGCGGTACCAGGGTCACTGGGATAAGCATATGATGGCGGACTATTGCTGGAGCATTAAAACAAATCCCTCTAAACAAGGTTATTTAAGAAAATCTTATAAAAGAAAATTTTTCGATGAGTTGTAATTACATTGTAATATTTGTGTATTAAAATTTTTTATTTTTCTTTAAAATTCTCTTTTTGTGTTAAATTAAAAAGTATAGCTGACCATAAAAATGAAATAATCTTTTTTTATTACTTAATTTTTTTAATTCTTAGAATCATAAAAAACTAACTTATTACATACAAACACTTACACATTAGAAAATGTTATTTTTGTATGGAAATCGCGATTTATATCAATTCAGTAAATCGTGAACAAAATCAAAAGTTGTGCACCGATTGCAATGAAATAAAGCTCATTTTATTCGAAATATATTTAACTAAGTGTTTGTAGACCAAAACTGTGATTTTTGTCCCATTTTTATTTTTTAGGAATTTTTAAAAACAAAAAAAATGTTTTTTTAAAAAAAATTTTAATTTTTTTTTTCAAAACTTGAACGATATCTCTAAAACTACTTGGAAAATTTAAAAACAAAGTAAGCACGGCTTTAAGAGAATATTGTTTGCGAGTTTCGGATTTTTTTTTTTAATTTAATATGGTGAACCGTTTTCAAGTTATTCCAATATATGTAGCGGAAGTGCCTTAATTTTGAACATAACGGTATATCTCGAAAAGTCGAGCTGATAGAAAAAAACCAAGTGCAGATTTGAAATCAGCGACCTCAAATTAGTAAAAATTTGCTATAAATTTCAAATCAACACAAAAAAAGTTCAATTTTGTTCCCTTGTGTTATAGTTATCAAAAATGAATTTAAGGATGTAAAGTTAGGTGTTCTTGTACTTGATAGCTGAAAGGTGCTTTATATATATAACGATATCAAAGATAGGTTGGATAGGTTTGATTTGTGGAAATTGATCAAAATGATAGTTTGTGATACGACTAAGTTACTCAAAAACTACTTCAAGTAAAATTTTTTACCAACACCGCAATATGTTGGTTGCCAGCACTACATCCTATATTTGGTACTAAGATATGTCATGGATGAGATTTTAGATGGAAAAACACCATCTCCTATCATTCATTATGATTTTGTTGTTGAGCTACAAAATAACTAAATCTCAAAAATGCCTTTAGTCAAAACGTTGCAGTTATTAAATGTATGGACATTAAATGGCGTGATGATATGCAATTTTTACTTGAGCTCGGTAAAGCATTCAGATATTATAATGAAAATGGAAGGTTTCCATTCATTAACCTAAAATTATTAACACCAATGAGTAATGACCGATGGGACACCAGAGCAATATTTGGCATCTTGGCATTTATTCTTCTTCCAGATTATCAGGAAAAGCTTCTATCTATCTGTAAGTTCATGTTTGGTCACTGTTTCCGTACAAATAATTTTGCATCATTAAATAACTCTCTAGCATTATTTAGGAAGGCTCAAAGATGTCTTTTTACGGCACTGGGTGCAATAACCGTCTGCAATTAATAGACAGCAGCGCAGCAATATATGTGCAGAATGCGCTGTGTAAATAATTGAAGATTTGTTTCCGCTATTGAAATCAACGCAAACACTAAACTTAAATTTTTATTTCATGTAACACCTAGTTTGTACTTTTCTTTAATTAATATTATTACGTTGTTTTAAAATTGTCAAAAAAAAAAAAGAAAATCTTTGAATTTTTAGAAATTGCATTCAGTGCGGAAGGTTTTTGTTTCAAACTGATCTAAGATATCGGATTTTATTATCAGTACAATATTCCCCATAGCGTAGTACGTGGGAAATTTGTAGTAAAAAAAAGTTATATTCCTAATATTTATGCAGTGTGCGACAAAACATATGCACGAACTTGTGCTTACTATCATGTAGTTAATTACATAGACAAACTCAAAGAAAGAATATTAAATTTACAACAATGCTTTTTGCCCGCGACAAAACAAAAACACGAAATAATATATATTTACATTCATCTTTATATGTAAAAGATTACCAACATACAACAATTACCGTTAAATAATACAAACTCTTTCTTGGACATTGTAAGAATAATTATAGAAAATTTGCACGTGTTTATTGTCGTTCCTGATCTTTCAGAGTCACTGGTCATATTTTCCGATATTATATATATAAAAAAATGGCTAACGATAAGTACTCAGTGCAAGTAAAAGAAAAAAATAATAAGTTATTATAAAAGAGGCGAATCAGTAACATCCATTGCAAACAATTAACTCCCACATATAAAGGTTGTTGGCCGCGGAAAACTAGCAAACGAGACGACCAGGTAATACTCCGATTAATAAAGAAAGGATCCTTTTGTATCAGCAAGGTCTATTGCAAACCATTTACAAGTAAATGTTTCAATAATATCCATCCAAAGACGAGCCGACGTCGACGCCTAAAATATTGCAAGCCAGTTTTATACAGAAGGCGATTCTATTAAAAATATATAATTTATACGATATCATCGCTTGGTCCAATTAATGATAACTTGTTAAAATCTATTTCTAATATTCAAACATCACAAGATACGATATCACGTCGAATTTGAGATATCCACCATCATTTAACAAAATCCGTACACTCCGATATAAAAGATTGCAAAAAAAGATTGCAAAACTAAATTCTATACCAAAACGTTTTGAAAAAATTATAACTGATATACTATCACACTAAATGTCATCAATTCTATCACCAGCTCAACATGGTTTTTGCAAAGGACGGTCTACGACTACTAATCTTATCGAATTAACTTCCTATACATATTCTGGATTCTGAAAAAATTAACAAACTGATGTTATATACACAGACTTTAGGAAAGCTTTTGATAAAGTTAGCCATGATCTACTTATAGGGAAACTTGATATTAGTGGAATCTCCTCAACTTCCTAAAATGGATTCGGTTGTACTTAAAATATCGTAAGCAATGTTTAATTTTCAATAACTCTAAATCGAAATACATATATAGGTGTTACTTCCGGTGTCCATCAAGAGCGTTACTTTGAACTTTCCTATTCTTGCTGTTTATTAATGATCTTCCAAAGTCTTTCAATATAGTAATATCCTTATGTATGTCGTTGACGTAAAAATTTACTCAACCCTCATAAACAGTCTGACCTAAATAGCTTCCAAATGTGCATTAAAGCTAAAAAGTATTGGTCTATGACATACTTTACATATTCGCCAACTTCGAACGACTATGTCATCCATGACACAAAACTAAACTCATTAGATTTGGGAGTTCATTTCGATAAAAGACTAAGTTTTAATTATCATTTAACAACGACTGTTAAATAAGGCAAATGGTGTTTTATGTTTTATAAATCGCTGGGCAGAAGATTTTAATGGTCCTTATGTAACAAAAAACCTATTCACGTCTTTGGTCAAGTCGATACTTGAATGCGCCTCGGTAATCTCGGATCCACAGTACAACGTTTTCATCAAAAAATTGAATCAGTTCAGAAATAATTCTTACTATTTTGGCTTCCATATCTTCGGTGGAATGCGGAATTGAGTCTTCCACCGCATCGCAATCGTTTGGCTCTAATTAAGCTTCCAACTTTGAAAAGTAGAAGGATCATTTTTAATATAACATTCTTCATCAACTTAGTTCTTGGTATACTTGATTCTGAATGTCTTCTTGGAAAAATATGTATAAATGTTCCTATCAGACAACTGCGATCTTCTGAACATATTTTTCTATATTTCCACAGATCAAATTTTTATTAATTTCGATCCATTCCGTAAAATTTGTGCCGAAGTGAAAGGACACTATGCTTTAATAGATTTATCCGATGCTGTTGCTGTTATTAAAAGAAGATTAACGACATAATTGAACTCTAACGATTATGTTTATAACGATTATGTTTATAAAGACTGTATTATTTTTGTAAAATATATAATTTTTTTGCTCAGCTGTTGCTATATTTTAGCTGAATTAAATAAATATATAAATAAGTTAATTGTGTTCCATTTAGTTTAGAATTTGATGAATCCACTTTATGGAATAGACGAAATTTTATTTTGTTGGCATGTAGGTTTAGAGGATAAATTTCAGCTTCTGCTCGTGAAGTTATAACTGTTGTTGTTCTAAATGCTCTTAAACGGGTTCTTATGGCAGCATTAAGTAGATTTTCGATTTTTTCAAAAATGTATTTGGCTGCTTTGAAATACATACCGCACCTGTACCTCTAAAGTGAGTCAACTCAAAATTTACAAATTTTCAGTAAAAAACTTTTTTTTTTAACATTTATTATAAAATATAAAAACAGTTGTTTCATTGTAAAGAATTGCAGATAATAAGTATACAACAGTAGTTGTTTTTGCGATTTTTTCAGTGATAATCAAAAATAATAAGTTTTTTGGGTGCAACTCAAATATGTCTTTTTAGTAGATTCTAAAGAAGCTACTCTTATAACACAAAGAGGTTTACAGCTGTATTTTTTTTTTTTACGAAAGACTAGAAAAACCGATGTAAGAATTTTTACAATGGATAGATATGACCACTGTGTATCGTCTTCTTGCAAAAAGTGAAAATTGATAATAATAATAATAATAATAATAATAATAATAATAATAATAATAATAATAATAATAATAATAATAATAATAATAATAATAATAATAATAATAAAGTGATGTTTTTGGTGTTAATCCCTTTTATGAAATTTGGTTTGAATATAAAAATTAATATTTTCATATACTTGAAAGTGCAAGTAATAGATGTGGCAAGTGAGGAAGCCATTTGCAGAGAATATTTTTGAAACAATGGCCTTATGTGTTAATAAACAACATTAGGTCTTACGTGCATTAAAACTGACCCTATACGCCTTATTGTCAAAAGGTCTTGGTTCAGTGTGTCACTATCTACCCTTTGACCCCAACGAAAGAAAGACTAGACCTACAATTAAAAGAAAATGAATGAAAAATTTTACTGTCATCTCCAAAAGAGTGGATAGGAAAAAAGGTTTGATGAGAGAAATGCCAGATCCTTCTGAATTAAGTTAAAACTTATTGGATAACACCCCATCAATGACAACACTTATAATGACGTACCGCAAGGGACATTGCAACTGGATAGTAATTGTCAGGGTTATTTGCCTCACCATTTGTAGGGATTTCGACCTTCCAGCAAGAGAAGAAAACTTCCACCCGTTACGAAGACCTTTAAAGTTAGGCCAATGGACTAGCTAGCAGCCGTGATGGTATGCCACCAGGCCCCGGAAAGATAATTATGTTGAAATTCGAAAGAACTCATATTTTAGGAAAATATTTCAGACAAAGTACATGTTACGAGGGCGGATCAATAAGTCCGTGACTTCTAGAATGAAACACAGTTTTTTTTTTTGAAAAAAAAAAATTATTTTTCAACATCATCTCCTTTTAACTTAATACACTTAGTCCAACGTTTCTCCAATTTTTGTGTCCCTTCCAAAAAATATGATTTTTTGAGGTCCATAAAATAGGTATTTTTGATCAATAATTTCATCGTTTGAGCTAAATCTCTTTCCACCGAGCGATTTCTTTAGGTTTGGAAATAGGAAATATTCACTGGGGGCTAAATCCGGAGAATATGGTGGATGAGGTACCAATTCATAGCCCAATTCATGGAATTTTGTCATTGAGACACGATTACGTTTATGGTCAATTGAAAGCAAACGCGGCACCCATCTTGCAGACAGCTTTATTAAATCCAACTGATCATTTAAAATCGAAACCACTCTGCCATATGAAATGTCTATGCCATAAAAATCTCACGCACTTTTACTCTTCGATCGGCCAACACCATATCGTGGATTTTTCGACATCTTCGGGTGTATTGACCTCAATTGGCCATCCAGAACGTTCAGCGTCATTTGTATATGTGTGACCACAACGAAAGTCATTACCCCACTTTTTTCCATTGAAATCGATGATGTAGAGTCCCCATAGTATGAATCAAGCTTTTCCTTGATTTGATGTGCACTCTAAATTCACTTTTTTCCATTAAAAAAAACACGAGGTTGTATGACGGAACTTGCTCAAAATTACAGTAGTCTACTAACAGGTGGTACTTGATGTGAGCAGTGTTGCATTTCATATAACTACAAGGCAAATTCGAAAAGTCACGGACTTATTGATCCGCCCTCGTATAAGTACTTTTAAGTTCAGGCGAAAAGTTCAACTAAAAGCTTAACATTATTAATGGGGTCAGTAAATATTTGATCATTTATCATGAGACTCGGAATAGCAGAATTAGCATTATTCTTTACTCTTGGAACAAATGACCAGAAGCTCCTTTTGCCCCAATGAGCAGATAAACTTTATCATAAAGAGGCTGTTTTTCGTACCATGGTACATTCGGTTTTCGCCTGTTATCTTAGTAAATCAATATATGAATGCTACCTCTCTGGATCCGACTGCAGTTCTACATGTCTGGTTGAATGTAGAATTTCTCTTTTTGGAATTAAACTATCTAGAAGCATAGAGCCAGATGCAAGAGATAAGTTTCTCATCATTTGTTGCCAGGGAAATTTTTGTCAATATGATGAATTACTCCTTTCAGCGCCAATCTATTTAGTATCAACACTTCTTTAAAGAGATCGTTGGGCGACCGTTAAGCTCCTTATTAATGTAAGTATAGAAGATGGAGAAGTGTGATCTTCTCATAACTTATTTCCTTTTTGTTGCATGTGTAGCTTTAAAAACCTTAAATCTAAGTATTAAATAAAAAAATAAATAAATCCTTTGTTTTTAGTTAGCAGATTTGATGTATCAGATCTACGATAATTGCGATTTGCCCCCTAAATAAAGTAACTACACACTCATAGCTTAGAAAATGCAAAAAATAGCCCAACACATGGTATCCTTGTGAAAGATAAAGGAAAAAAATCAAAATTAAACAGCATGTGAGTTGTTTGTAAAGGAAAAGCGAAGAAATAAAAATAAATAATGTATAAAATACATAAAAAGCCTCATACACAATAAGGTGCATTTAATCGAAAGTATTCAATTTTTTAAAGCGGCAAAAGTTAATATGTTATATGGATGCTGCGTAGGTGACAATATAAACCGACTTGAAACAGTATCCGACTTTTTAAACAAAAATTTGTCTTTTTTGGTATTTTGTAACTGCTAAGAACATTTTTAACATTTAATAAGTTTAATTTGGCAAAAATTTTTGATATAATCAGAATAATCAGAAATGATTATAGCATAAGCAAAAACGAATGCTAAGTCAATTCGTAGTTTTATCCTGTTGATTTTTTATGCTCACGTTATTTTAAGTGGCACCCTAAACTGCATGCCTTGTAATTAAAGTTGAATGTTGCGTATGAGTGTTTGTAACACAAAAAAAAAATATTCATAAAATAAGTGCAACTCTAAAGAATTCATTAAGGTGGTGCAATGACTTGAACAAAAGCAATGTATTTCAACATGATAAACTTGATTTATCTTCATGATCAGTAGCGTTTAAAAATTGCAGAAACAATAGCGGCGGAAACCTAATTTAAAAAAAAAAAAATTATGTATTTTTTTTCAGCATGGGTCTGAAGTATTATTATTTCATTCAGAGCACTTTTATAAATTAGCTATACTCGTATCATCTGTCTATTTGGTAATTATTAAGTGAACTTTTGATGAATTTGTTCACTTGAAAATATTTTCAACTTATTTCAATTGAATTTTTGAAGTCTGGCAATAACGAAATGAGACAAAATAATATATCAATTGTAGTCACATATAAATAAATATACTTGTGTACTAATTACAATTACCAGAAAATTTGATACAGTTAGTTTTAAACATTGTGCAACATGAACTCTTCGAAAATAAAAATGCAGATAAAATTTGCACAAATTTAGCACCTTTAGATGAGAAGTTGTTAACGCTACTGCCTGTGTATGCATATTTTAAATGTACTTTCACACTCTACTGCCAGTTGCAAACAGCAACAATTTTAATGCTCCTGTATGGAGTTTTTTTTTGTGACATAGACACTGTGTTTATATGCAAAAAAGATGTGTGTTATTATAATACATACATACACTACATGTAAGTGTGTGTGCATGTATGACTTCTCCTCTTCCTTGAACATTCATTTATACAACTGTGATTACTTTTGCTTGTCTCAAGCAGCATGTTTATTAATATTTTACAGGAACGACTTTAGCCGATGTGTTTATATGTTTGTATTTTGTTCTTGTAGTCATATTTTTATTCGGAGATACGATGATATGTATTCTGTTCACTTGGGTTGATCTGCTCAGTTCTCGTTTTCCTCCTTCATCATACTCATACTCAGGGCTACATGTGTTTAGACATATATTCGTGGGAATTAATTATGCGATGCCTGATGATTCCCATGCCAAAAAACACAAGCATACATACACACACAAACACACACACACATGCACACTTACTCGCAACGTTAAAAGCGTTTGTAGAATGGTTGATTGTGTGATGGTTGCACTTGTTTTGCTGCTTGTTTGTTAGCAATATAATTCACAGTATAGCCACCGCATTTAGGGCTTCGTTGCGATGTTTGATTGCGAGAGTGTACCCCATCGTACAATACGACGTAAACTTAGAGTTAAAGATAAACTAATTCAATATTCAAAACATATCTGGAACAGAAAAGCAGTTCTGAAGATATGAAAATATCACGATTTTAGCAGGACCGGCTTTCATCAATTTCAATAGCGATAAAGTGACCTGGCGATCGGACGATCGGTACAATAATAAAGATTGTTGGTTGGTTGGTGGTTTAAGTGACAATTCATCGTCTATGAAATCAACATGTCAAGTATCTCCGTATTGAAAAATCACTCGAAAGATATATTTCAAAAGAACTAGATCCAACCTGTGACATTTAGATAGCGGATAAGATCAGTCAGATCTTAGTCCAATATCTTAGATAGGTCATACAATATGTGTCTGCACAGTATTTTGAATCTAATACTATCCAAAGCTTCACACAAGCAGAGGATAATAATATACTATCTCCTCTTCACCAGGTATTTACAGATCAGCCAATGGCCCGTCAAAATGGAGAGGCGGCTTAAATTAAACAGTTCTTTCCTGCACTGTCCTACCAGAACGGAAGATGTAATATGGGAGTTGAGAGAGAGAAGAGCCGCCTGAGTGTCGCCAAAGATGCGGGGGCCACCAGTTCCACCCTGTTTGGGGGTAACTGATAGGAACCAGGCAGTGGCCAGGCTTGGTGACGAAGTCTCATCAAATTCGCTAAATTGGTACCACGGGTAAGCCATATGCCCTACGAGGGGGCTTCACGGAACTGTCCATATCATCCCATAATTGTGCGGTGTCCCAAGGTGTCTATGGTGTAACATGAGTTGAAAAGTAAAGTTTGGAGTGTCGTCGAAAACGAGTTCGGAAAGCTTCGAAAGAAGTATGTAATAGACGAGAGTTTTATCAAGAAGTGTCAAGAGATGTCAGAAAAGATGTGTGTGTTCCTGGAAGTTCTGCTAATGATGGACAAGGAAGTGTTGAACCTTTAAATTGGTTTTTTAGGAACGGCCCCTTTGGGAAGTTTCGTGGTGGCTGTGGTAGCCAAAAATCGCGGGAAGAACACAGTTCGATGTGCAGTTGCATCCAACCGGGCGCTGTGACCCATAAAGCAACAGGGTTTTCGGTCAGTCCGATCCCTCAACAAACGATGGAGTTATGCCAAACATATTTCTCCTAGTTAAAAACTGTCTTATGGCAGGGCGTTGGGCGAACGCATAATATCTATCTAATATTTAATCACATTCCCCACATTTTCTTCATGTGCAAAAGTCCAATATTAAGATCACAGGATCCACCGACGCTAAAATTCTTCTTTGAACCATCAGTGAACACGCGAGTGTCGTGGTTACCGATTTGGAAGCCTACACACAGAAAAAAGATTGGTTGGAATTCGGTTGCAAATAAAAAAATTTGTTAAAGTAATAATAATTTCTATCGTCATTCTTTAATATTTAAAAATTAACTAGATATTCTCTTTAAACAATCATCTAAACACAATGCATATAAAATTAAGATATCTACAACAATAAAATTAGTTCCGTTTATCAATTAATGTTTTTATGCCAATGTTCAAAACTGATTTAATTGATGCAACCTAATAGAACCAAGAATAACATGCCTCAATCTAAATATTGGCGACTGTAACAATTAATTTTATTATAACAACATTTTTCAAACCGAAAAAGTTTTAATAGATATTGGAACAAATAATTGGTTAGAGTATTACATATAAAATTAATATTAAGAACTGTTTATCGGTTGTAACAAAAGAACTACAACTTTTTAACCTCTTTTGGTATTTCTAACCGAAAGGAAATTCTATGAATTAATTTCTGTTGTAAATACCAAAAAAAAAAAAGATATTAATATGATTAGCTAGAGCGCATTGTTGGTTTAATTTGTCATATATCAAATAAAAGAAATCTATAATATTAATAGGCTAGGCGATTTCTTGTGACCGATGATTTGCTCTATTTGTAAGGTATTTCTTTTTCGCCGTTTTGTAGATTTACAGATTTTTAAATTTTTTCCTTTATTTTGAGTAAATTGCATTTATATTTTCTACTAACACATACATAAAATTATACATATGCTATGTGTGTTTTATTAAATTTGTTAATGTGTTTGTTAATGAGTTTGTTATCTTCATTCACAATAATAATAAACCATAAAACTGTTGGTTTGTGAATTGGCTAAGTTGAAAAATAAAACTGCCTAGAAATTGAACTCGAATTTCGAGCGCTGGAATCTGCTAGTAATAAAAAAAGAAATAACTAATACATATACATATGTATATTGTGATACTTTATATAATTTTATAATTGAAAATCTTGAAGTGTAAAAAGTGCCAAATTATTTAAAAATTTAATGATAGAAGGGTGTGCAAGAAATGCCCTTTATTATGGAACCTGAAGATGTTATCCAGTTCCCATGGGTTGTGTTTTTTTTTCTTTGTATTTATGGTTATATCAGTATCATTCCGTGCGTTAAGGGTATGTGGAGATGCCCAGAACGCAGTTAAGCAGATGTAAAGGTACTTTATTTTCGATTATCAATCTGCAATTAGTAAGTACTTCCCTTCGCTATTGTGAGTCATTTATTTCAGCAGCAACTCGTGATTTAGCAACACAAATTCAATGTGTTGTATGGCACTCGTCAAGTATGTATATGAACATTCCTCTTACGTCTGTATTAACGGTACAAATGTTTGTGAGGATATATCGAACATGAAACCTTATTTTCACGATGTAATCAGCACAGCATTTTTAAGCTGGTATGATTAACTGCAATGTTATACGGACGCATAAGATAAATTTTTTTGTAGTAGACGATGCAAAGCCAAGATGTGTTCAAGATGCTTACCACTGCTTCTTTTTTCGGTTAGAAGGTAACGAAGGCAGTCGTTGTTGCAAAGTCAATCAATTGAACGAGGAGGTTATTGTAAGATTGGTTAAGTAATGGGTTTGTGCTAAGAAATACATTTGACCTAGACACAGCTTTTAAATTGTCGACCGGCGAGACAGAATCAGTTTTCCATCACCTGTAATAAAACTATATGTAACAAAAATAAATAATGGTACATACGAAGATATATTTCAATTTGTAAATGAGTTCGGTTTAAAAGACAAACCTCCTAGCATTCAAATCGAGATGAAATGATTTCACTTAGGTAGAAAAGAAACCAATGTGTAAAAAATTGGATGAAATATGTATTATATAAATCAGTAAATCTCACTTGAATATATAGATGTCGTTATTTAATACCATTTTTACCTATTCCTCATATTATATTCACATCCAATAAATATCTAGATATTTCTCTAGGTAGCAATGGCTACTACTTGCCTCCCCTTATTTAATAATGATATTATTATTTTTTATTATCAATAGTAATATTTATTCTTTTAGATTTGTTAGCAGAATTTTAGGCCCTCCTTTACATATGCGAATATGATGATTCGAGTATGATTTTAAATTGGTGAAAATCCATTTTATCATTTAGTATGATATAATGAACCAAGGATAACTATTTATTTTTTTTTATCTTATCAGATATATTTTATTTAGTAATGCAAAATTTAAAAATTTTTAAAAAACAAATAAATAATAATAATAACTTTTTTTATATGTAGTAATAGTAAAAATTCCGTTTAATGGTTGTAACAATCAATAATTAAAATTATTCATTCCATTGTATCAACTAAATTTCACCATTCATACAATAGAATTTATATATAATATCAATTGTCTTTACAATTTCACGGTAATATGTATTATATAATTCAGTAATTACAACAAAATAATTTGATAGTACATGGGACTACCAAAATTCGATTGGCAACAAATTCGGTTGCAACAACGAATCCGTTTTCTGTGTGTAGAATGCTAATATGTTCTGACTTTCTGTAGCAGCCAATGGCGTTGCTAGCATTGTAACCGTAATATTCAAGTCAACAGGAATAATATTAAGTTAGGAATTGAGAGGCAGGTTCGAATTGCACCAGTTGCTCCAATGCATGATGAAAGCTTCACTTTTTATAGTTGGTTATCGTCCACCATACTAGGAAGCCATACGTAATGGCACCATAAACGGTGCATTTACGAGTACGTACCCGGGAAAATGAACATCGACTAAAATTTATAATGACTCTTCCGATGATTCTTACCAGGTCACATCAGTCCTCTTTATATAAGTGGGATTGGAGTATCCCTTTGCTAGAACTTTGTTCAATCTGGCAGAGTCGCGAGTGTTCTCAATAGATACGCAAAACTGTCTCCAGATAAAAAAGGTGAGTCTATGTAGTTATACACATTAGCACAAACTTATTAGACTCAGGCCAAATTCAGAGAAACTGTTGTCTTTAATTTTTATTTGCCGTGAGTCTCCTTCGTGATTCAAAATTGTGTACTGTGTTGTGTTCGTCTGTGTATTTATGTATGGCATGACTGATGACTTGTTTGCCTGGGAGTCACTTAGCATTTGTATCTGATGGCTATGTGCGACTCAGATGCTGCTAGTACAATAGTAGTCGTAGTAAAATACGTCTTTTTGACACTTTACAAGAAATAACGACAATTTGACATTTACGTATTAACTGAAAATTACAAAACAAAACGTACGAACAAATATATTGTTTTTTTTTATTCTTACAAGTACGCATTCAACATTGTGCCACATATGTAGTTATGTATGCACTGTCACATTGCAACTTTATTTGGACAACACTTATAATTTTTATAATGGAATTATGTGACATTATGTGAAATTATTACAATAATTTGTATTTACAATATGTATATGCATATGTATGCAAATTTGTACTATAATGTTTTATGCGTAGTTTGTGCACATGTGTATGGATGATGACATGCATTTACATTTATATAAAACTCAAGTGCAGCATAAATAGTTTTAACATTTTTTCCAAATTTATTTTCATTGAATTCTTTTCGATTACGATCACCAATTCGACCCCCTTTTATTGCAACCACAACAACATGTGTTAACGTTGCAGCAACATCATGTTGATGGTGATGTACTTGCTGCACAAAGACATCATCCAAGAACAACCATCATGCAAAGACCAAATGAGTAGCAGCAGTAACAACAACATTCATATTTTAATACATACAACCACAAACATTTAAATTATGATAAAAAATGTTTTCAAAAAATTTTGTAATTACAACAATCATTACAACTCTGTTGAACACTTTAACAGTAGCAAAATTTAAATAAAATTTCATATATTTTCTCAACACAATTATATATATTTTTTATAGTTTTTTCTCGAGACTCAATCTTAAAAAGAATTACAACAGCAGCTTCATTTAAATGATTCAAATTTTGTTAATTATTTGATGTTTCTAATGATGAGAACAATCATGACATACATAAAGTTTCGAGTTGAATTTTATGTTGTGCTTGATCACTCCATTTGGTGTGGTTGGTGGTGGCTTCTATTAAATAATGGCTCAGTAATGAGTTAATGTCATTTACATGCGAAACAACAACAACTGTCTCTTTATGGGGCGACCTCTTGACAAAAATGACCCTAATTTTAAAAGAGGAATTTGAAAGCTAAATAAAAATTTTTATTTGATTTTCAAATAATATTATGTGAAAAATTTTGAACAAAAATAATTTAGTTTGTGATAGATCAATAAAAAAAAACTAATATTACTTCGCACAGTGGTTCCAAACAGAATAAAAGTGATAATAAATACACAACTTCTAAGTTATTGGACAGATTTGTTTGCTATATCCAAATATGACCAAATCAAATATGAAGCGACTTTTATTATTTTTTTACTTTTTCAATATACGTTAACAGGTAACAAGAAAAATGTTATTGCTTATGCTTTAGCTTAAAAAAATAATATTTAAATTTTTATTTTTATTTCAGCCAAATAAAGGCTTAACTTAAAAAAGAAATGATGTAGGCGATTCCATAATATCGGATTATGTTGGTTTGTAAGATGATGATTAAGAAGAAAATTGTTATAATTCCATTTTACAAAAAATAAATTAGACGTTTTTCAATGTCAAATCAGTTAGCAATAAGTTTGGAAAATGAAACGTTAGACAAATTACCGAGACTTGTCGACATGTATGTTTTAAAAATCAATTTTTCCTACGAAGTTTATATTGCGCAATTAATACATTTTATATCATTTATTTTATCTTTTTTTTTCAATGCTTGCTGATATTCAATATTTTTCATTTTTTCATTCAGTGCCAAAATTATCAAATACTTCGGCTTTTCTACTCTGGTGCAAGCTACGAATAGCTGCCCATGAAAAAATATGGATTTTCTAAATTTAATCCGGAAACACTTAATCATTGGCCTTGAATTTAGAATATCGTGTGGCAATTTTTTAGTTAAGCGATTTTTGATTTTGGCAATTTTTTATTTTTGCGATTTCGATTTTGTTTTTTGGCGATTTTTGTTTTTTTGCGGTTTTCTGTTCGGCGATTTTTTATTTTGGTGATTTTTGAATTTGACGATTCCGCCCATACTCACATTAGTCATTAATGTACCTGTCGAAAGTTTTAAGACTGTCGATTTTGTATAGAGGGTGCAACGTCCACTAATCCTATACCTCCCATTGGTTGAGCAGTTCGATACAATTCAAAACGAATTTCGACGTCACGTTGTACGCCATAATTGCCTTTAGTGCAGCCTGACTGTCGGATAGTATGCAAATGAGTGCCCTTTTTGTCTTTCTTCTAAGATATTCAGTCCCGCATACACAAATAGCGAAAACTTCCGCTTGAAAAATGGATGGGTATTTTCCCATGGGTAAGGCACTTGAACGCGCCCGTGTCTCCATTTGATTGTTTTGAGCCATCTGTGAACCACACATGAGAACCCTGCTGTGGTCCCAAGGTCTTACTGGTCCATAAGCTTCGTTCCAATATCATTGTTTTAAATTCTCTGATAAATATCTTTATGATAGCATTCTGTGCGTGACCCTCGGTACCGTGTCGTTGGTGAAGAGCCTTGCTACCCTCGGTACCGTGTCGTTGGTGAAGAGCGTTGCGACTCTCTGTGACCCTTTTGGTCACCGTCCTTCATGTTACCAAATTCTGAACTCGTACGGAACTCATGCAGGCATCTTTGATGATCTAAATATGCAGTGGTGTGATGTTAAGCATGTCGCCAACAGCACCGGTTGGACACGTTCTGTTAGCCCCGATGATACTAATACACTAATACAGGCAATGTGGTATACCTTGTTCAGGATTGCCTTAGCCGTCGCTTGCTATAGCTTCAGCCACCATGCAAGTGCAGAATAGGTAACCATTGGTTTCACAATAGTCCTAATCGACCAATAGATTATGTGGGGTTTTAAACGCCACGTTCTACCAAATAGCCGTTGAAAGGCATATAATGACATAGTGATCTTTTTGGTAATTTGATCTAAGTGGTTGTTTCATGTGAGAGATTTATCCAGGTTAACCCCAAGATACTTGACTTCGTCCGAGAACCCTATTCAGTCTTGATTTCACAAGGTTGAGGTTTCTTCGTTTGGTGAGGGGTATGAGGACGGCCCCCAGTGGTACTTATGGTCCTAGACGTACTGCCTATGTTTAGAGTGATGACCCTAGAGTTGAGAATCTCTAGGGTCTACTTATTATGATATATTCAACATAGCCTCTTCAATTGGTCTATATGACGTATTATCGAAGGCGCCCTGTATATCGATGAAGGCACATAGAGATATCTGTTTGGCATCAAATGCCTTTTGCTATTGTTGTGGCAACATTATGGGATGCTGATTTCGTGGATTTACCTTGTTGGTACGCAAACTGTAGTTCATAGATAGGTTTGCGTGCCATGTAAGTGTCCCTCATATGATGGCCCAGAAGTTTCTCCATTGTCTTCAGGAAAGAAGAACTTAGACTAATCGGTCTATGCGATTTAGATAGCTATTCAGATTTCCTGCCTACATTGGGTATAAATACTACTTTTACTTCTCTCGAGATTGATGGCACAAAACCATGTAGAAGACAAGATTTAAAAAGTTTAGTCAGTTGTGTGATGATGATGTTCATCGCTTCCTGCAGTAAACATGGATATATACCCATCTAACCCGATTCTTCGGAAAAATGTTGCCCGCTAAACATATGTTCGTCTTAGACAGGGAGGGCTTTCCGACGGCTGGTAGAGACCTGTCAGTGAAGACACATCCTGCAAAATGTGGGCCTTTTGAAGTCGCACAGCTTCCGGAAAGTCATTGATCTTCTCACAATAGCTCTGCCACGTGGTTCTATTGGATTTACGAATTTCATTATTGTATTCTATAGGCGTTCCAGTCAACATGAATAATATTGAATAATCTTCGAGTATTACGTGTGAGCTTTTCCAGACCATCATTCCACCATGGAACATCTCTTTTAGCCTTTCTCGTCTTTAATGGACAGCTCTCTGTATATGCTGATGATATGTTCGATGGTCGTTCAGATGCCTCAAAGTTAATTTCCCTAGTGCTCCCTATTACCCCATCCGAATGATTGGCATTGTTACCCAAATGGTGTCAAAAATTATCCCAGTTGGTTTTTTTGGGATTTCTGAAATACATTTGATGTTTTCTGAAATTCATTTGATGTTTTCTGAAACACATTTGGTATTTTCTAAAAAAAATTTTATACTTTCTGAAATACAACTGATACTTTCTGAAATACAATTGATATTTTCTGAAAATCAATTGATGTTTTCTGAAATACAATTGATACTTTCTGGATTTCAATTGATGTTTTCTGAAATACAATTGGAAAAGGTGTAGTAGACAGTTTGGCTTACGCTACACCACCATTAATCAAGTTTCTGGTCTTATTACAGATTTGCAGCTCGATAAAAAAATGTTAGAAATGACTGCATATAACCAAGGTGTAAAGAAATTCTGGCTCCAATATTATCTGAAATTTTTAACTAGCAATTTATCGTTCAACTTATCCTGATTTATTAAAAAGACATAAAATAATACCAATTCCTAAAGAAATTAATTCCACCACAGGAGGAGCTGATTTTAATATACTCAAATCAATATAGATTTCGAAAGGGATGTGGAACAGATGAAGCTGTGATTAATGTTATCAGCATATATGTGATGATTTAGATATAGGTTAGTCTAGCGTTGGTGGAATATTTTATGACTCTAACAAGGCATTTCACCTTATGGATCACTCAGTAATGGAAAAAAACTAAAATTTTATGGTGTTAGAGGACGAGAATTACAACTTTTTAAAAGCTTTTTGGAAAACCGTAGGCAATATGTTCAGTATAATCAAAGTAATAGTTCAATGGCGAATGTTGAATATGGAGTCCCTCAAGGAAGTGAATTAGGTTCTTTGTTGTCTAATATATATCTAAAAAAATTAAAATAATCTTAGACTTACTGGAAAATTTGTATGTATGCCGATGACTTGTGTATCGTTTATCCTTATAAGGAGCATTTAGTTTCTAAAACATTTGCTGAACGTGATGCAGCTTTAATTTCAAAATTTGCAAGATTAAATAAGTTATTATTAATGCCCAGCAAGACAAAACTCCTTCGGTTTAGTTCACAGCCAAATCGAGATCAATACAATAACATCATCTTGATGGATGCGAAAGAAATTACTGAAGTTGAAACCAGTAAATATTTAGGAATAATTCTTTAAAATAATTTATCATGGCACCAACAACTTCAAAAATGTACGATCTAAAAGATCTCCTGCACTAGGAATTTTATATAAACTTAAGTACAAACTGGATTAAAAAACAAAATATTTAATATTTAAGGCTCTGGTTCAGAGTCACCTTAACTACCTTAAGCTTTTAAATGGTGTCAGGAGAAATGCTGAACTTAAATTGTTACAAATAATTCAAAATAAGGCATCAAAAACTGTATTAAATCTCCCCCTGTTATCTCCACATCGTTTAATTTAGTTTTTGCTAATTAAATAGCTCGCCCTAACCTCCATTGCAAAGGTAATGGTTGTGTAGGGTGGCTATATGCATTAAATCGTGCTAATTGGAGATGGCTGTATAGTTTCTTTTAACTGGCCAAATATTTCTCCTTTGCGGCCATATAGGTCGGATGGAGTAACAAAATAATAACCAAAAAAAACTCTTTCAACTTTTTTATTAAAATATTGCCATATTTGGAAAACAAAGAGAATAAATTTATAATAATAAATATTCAAATTAGGGATGCCAAACGCAAAAAACCAAATGTTCCAAACATTTTAAATAAAATAATTTGTTATCTTCAAATATTCATCCAAAAAAATTGTGAAAATTAATATATAAATAACATTCTCATCAAATTGCGTTTATTTATGTAACAATTTTTATGTTCGCAATTCTTAAATATCATTTGAGGTTTTATAAAATTCATTGAATTTAAATTAATGTTTTCTGTAGTCCGATTCTGTAAATTTCAACGATCCGACAATGGCAAAATATATCGACAGCTATTGTTGTTTGCACTAAGGATTAAGTGATTCTATTTATTTTCTATTTATTTAAATTGTAAACGAGTGGCATCTCTGTCAAAATAAGCGAAAAACACAAAGAATAGAAAAAAACAAATTACTTCGTGTTTGACAGGATGATTTTATGTTTATGTTTAATATCTTTATTTTGTTTACTAATATTTCTGTTTATTTATTTGAAAATGAAATAATGAATTGAATATGCTATTTAATTTTTTTATTTATATAAAAAATTTTTTTAATAAAAGCAAAATATTTTCACTATTTTATGATCTTTATTTATGTAAGACGACATTTCAACCTAAAAATTTAAGTTTCTATCGATTGAACAAACAACACAAAAACGGTTGTCGTTTAGATAACAACAACAGCTGACTTTAACAATAGCGAATATCGTTTAAAATTTTTACTATTAACTTTGCAATTTTCTTTTTTTTTTTAACGATTCGACTATCGTTAAAAGAAGTTACTTAATCGCGGTACTGAAAAGTTATTAATTTCTCCTGAATAGCAATATTTTTTTTTAAATGTAAACATTTTTTAAATGTAAACATATTTGGTGTTTTTTTTTTGGAATTTCAATTTGTGTTTAACGAATAAAATTTATATATTAAAGGTGCAATTGATGTCTTCTAAATTTAAAATTATTATTTCCGACGTTTTGATATGATTTTCTGAAATTAAATTAATATCTTCTAATTTATAATTGGAAATTTTAATTCCAGTTTTTAGAATTGATATTTTCTTAAATTTAAATGGAAAATTTAAAAAGTGCAATTTTGTATTTATGTGAATAATAATGCTTTAGTAATTATAAACAATTTTTAAAAATTAGATGTAATCGCAATCAGATATTTTGTAGGTAAAGAACAATAATAATAATAACTGTTTTGAAAGCAAAAAACTCATTGATGAACTCGGTAACTCTATTTTATAAAGACAACAAAAAGTTAAAATGCCAAACTTATGTTCATATTTGTAAAAGAATAATGAAAAAAACGTATGAAATAAAAAACCAGACCGTGTATACTCTTAACATTGTTCTGTATGATATCTAGTTGAAAATATTGACATTCATGTTAAAATAGAAATAACTATTGCAAAGCTAATTAGAACAAAAATTGTGGCGCCATCTACTGCGACATAGTCACGCTGAGCTGAGCAAAATGAAGAACATAAAAAGAAATGTATTTTCCCCACAACAAAATATTGCAGAAAATTATGTAAATAAAATAATATACCGATTTATTTCTCACATGCAGTTGTTATGGATATACATATATAGAATATATTATGTATATTATTTGTATTATTTAATATGTTTATGTATGTATATGTAAATATTACACACAAAAAATACAATATCAAACGTTATTTTTGTTTTTTTCTCTTTAAACACTAATTTAAATTCCGTAAACAATATGAAACTGTTAAGCGAGTGAACTGCTTGTCTGGATAGATAAGAAAATATTTTGATGAGAACAAACTTGATCTTTTATTTCTTTAAGTGAAGCAAGCCTGGTTAATCTGTAACATTAAGACTAGGCAATATAGCCATTCTTTTTAACATATCGAATTTCTAGCAATTCGAATACTGTACTTATACAGAGGGCCTAATTAAATAATCTTAGGAGTTCTTAAGGATCTGGAAGTTCCTCTGGAGAAGAACGAATTTTGTAAAATTCGATAGGAAGTGCAGATTTCCCAAAACGATAGAATAAGGTACATTAACGGAAATGGCTCTATCTTAGAAACAACTAGTTTTAAATATAAGTTATAAAAGTTGTACCAAATATTGTTGAAAATATGAAAGTCAGAGTGAATATCAGAAAAATGAAAGTTACCCAGGAAAAATTTCGTAATAGCAGCTCATTGATTTTTGCATTACCAATAATGACCTACCCCTGCCCACTGCATTACTTCTAAAGTGAAAATAATGCGTTACTAATAACGTGTTATACAACTACTTATATTTCATGCCAGCTCCTTGCATACTGCATTAAAAATAATGAAAATAATGAGTTCCTAGGCAACTAGCTACCTCCAATGACATTCCCGTGTTAAAATAGTGAGCTTATCAGGCAAACTTCAACTAGTTGCTTCTCCTTCTCAAACCCATTATTTGGTAATGTTTTTTTTCCTGGGTAAATGCAAAATATTTAGTGGAATCTTATTCCATTAAATGAGTTTTAAAATTTATACTAAGTTGAAGTAAAATATATCTATTTGTATGTCTCAATAACATACTACAATGGAGATTCTATAAATTTGGTCACAGTTTGATGTAAATGTCATTGCTTGATATTCTCTAGATATAGATTTCAATCATTGCTGCTTCATGATCACTTCGATCTCTCGCTTTCTGATATATTATATCTCAAAAGCTTGAAAAAACCCCAATTGCACTGGTCTACAAATTTAAATACTGACACTACAATTTCAAAATTATTAATTTTACAGAAGCCAACATTCATTCTAAATCGTCATAATAGTAGCATTTAAACAGTCAGGGAGATCGTGTGTTACTGATTCAAGCTATTTTTGCTTTGCGTGTGGTGAAGATTTGGTTGAAAAAAAAGGATATGCAATATCAGAATCAATAAAATTTGCATATTTACATTATTTTGGTTTTGCTGTCAAAAAGTTGGACAAAACGTGGACACCGACATTGTTTTGCATTAGTTACAGAACGGTTTTATACAATTGGTCAAATAGCAAGAAAGTGTACTTCGATTTTTCAATTCCTGTATTTTGGAGAGAGTCAAGTAACCACCAAATCGATTGATATTTCTGTTTAACAAAAGTTGTTGGATTCAATATGAAAAATCGAAAAAATATTACTTATGCGAATGTCCCATCGGTTTCCAAGCCAGTTCAACGTCCACCAAATGATTCATTACCAGTCATTCCCAGTGCTAAGAGCAGTGAGTCTGAAACATCTTTCACCAGCATTTAGTGACTCAAGCTGAGCTGAATGATCTATTTCGAGACTTACATTTAACGATGCAAGACGCAGAATTACTAGCTTCACGCACGCCGCAGTAGAAACATCTTGCAGTTGGGACAAAAGTAACAATCTATAGAGACAGAAGTTTGGAATATACTGCATATATTTAAAAGAAACACTCTATTCTATACTGTACTGATATTGATGGTTTATTTCAAAAAATGAACCAGCCATATGACAAAACTGAATGGGGATTATTTATTGATGGCTCAAAGTACAGTTAAAAGGCTCTTCTTTTGCATAATGGGAATGAAAAATCATCCATACTAATTACTCACGCCATTAATACAAAGGAAAATTACGAATCAACGACTGAAATTTTTACATTACTTAAATACAACAATCATAAATTGAAGATCTGTGGTGAACTTTAGGTGCGTGATTTAAATTTCTTTGTATATATAGTACAGGCCATCGTAAATAACTGTTTCAGGTCGTTGTTTTGTTGACTGGTATGAAAGGAGGTTTCACAAAATATTGTTGTTTCCTTTGTCCATGGTATAGTCGCGCTACATGTCATCATTACGTCAGAACAGAGTGGCCAAAAAGAACTGAATATTCACCAGGAAAACAAAATATTTCAAATAAACCATTAATTTATCCGAATGAAGTTCTTCTTCCGCCGCTGCACATAAAATTGGGCCTTTTTAAGAACTTTGTCAAGGCTCCGGACAAAGATGGTGCAACATTTAAATATTTGGTAGTGGTTTTTCCTAAAATTTCATATGCTAAAATCAAAGAAGGCATATTTGTTGGCCCTCAGATCAGGAAGCTATTGCATGATGACAATTTTTAACAATGTCTAGTGGAGAAAGAATATGCAGCCTGGAAATTGAAAGAAATTATCAAGAATTTTGGGACAAAAGCATGCTGGGAGACTATTGCTGGACTCTAATATATGAAACCGAACCAACAACGACGTTCATATAACGCCATTTTCTTTTGAAAATTCATTGATTTTTAAATAAACTATTGATTTTTTATGTAAAAAACGAATAAAAACATTTTTTTGTATCTCGAAAACCTGACGTGATAGAGAAAAACCAATTACAGATTCGAATTCAGCCCTCCAAAGATATTTGGTTGCTCCAGTTCAAAACTTTGTTGTCTAGTGTTGGTTTTACGGTGGGGACTGAAGCATAATATCACAATGGACTACAGAGTCAATGTTTACAAAAGTTATACATTTTAAGCCTATTCTTACTCATGTGTTAAGATTGGTTTAGAGATTATCAAAGGGTTGTTTTACATATGGACTATGACTATTAATGGTCCTACATTATTTGTTTTTATACTGTATATTAGATAAATAACATTAACTGTATAATAATGCATAAAACGAAGCGTGTTTCAGCGTTGAAAATTTTAATCAAAAATTATTTTTTTTTGAAATTCACCAAATATTTTTGTACCCTCCACGCCACTGGGCAAAGGGTAGATATAGGTTTTCCATTCCATTTGAAATGCATCGAAATAAATTCCAGCCCACAAAAACCATAATTTTCTGATACTTATAATACGAGAAATTGATTTAGCGATGACCGTTTATTAACATCCCATAAAATTTATGAATTTAAATGTGAAAAATCTCTTGGAAAAATAAAAATGTTTAATGTGTTTGTTGTTTTACTTAAGACATGTATGTATATGTTGTAATTCTTCTTAGGGCCATTATTACAACTTACCTTTAAAGTAAATGTTAGTTAAAAGTAACTTAAGCTAAAGTGAGCAATAAAGTACTTATTTTCGTTATTACTACTTCCCAGTAAAATAAAATTAATATTTTTGATATAGTGGCAACACCAAAGGAAACACCGATTACTTTTGAGCAAATGAATTGCTTTACAAAATACGTAGTGGCAATGTTCCTTTATATGTTCGCAAGCAAACAATAGAATAAAAATTAAAAACATTTATTATAAGTTGCATAATTGTTGTAAATGTGTAATAAAACTTTTTTAAAAATATACAAGCATATATTTAAGTATATGCAAATAAATTTATTTCCAATAAATTGGTGTGAATTTCTTCTTCATAGATCGGAAAATGTGGCAACATTAAATACATAAACCTCACGTTAAAAGTTTAAGGTAACAATATCTTCCCTTTAGCTTATCGGTCACTTTTAGCTTAAAGTATAGTTGTAATAATGAAAAACTAATAACCTTCCCGATAACAACCTAACTTTAGCTATTGGCAAGTTGTAATAATGGCCCTTATTGTTGTAGTCATTGAAGTTGTGCCTAAGGAAGTATTGCCACATATTATACTTATATCGTTATCACGACAGAATAAAGAAAATCGCCAATATTAAAACATATATAATCCCTAAAAAAGCAAATTTGGTTTTTAATAAGTGAATTTCCTTAAACAATACCTTTTATCCAAATGCACTTTTTAAAAAGAAAACTTTTTTAAAGTACCTTTTTTTAAAAAAGTACCCTTTTTTTAAAAAATGAACTTAAAAATTACATAAAAAAAATATTACACTTTTTCCAAAAAGTACTCCTTTTTAGAATTTTAAATTTTTTTTTAAATAAGTGATTTTTAATAGTACCGTTTTTCAAAAAAATTATTTTTTTAAATCACCTTTTTATTAACAAAGTACGCTTTTTTAAAAAGTACCTTATTAAAAAAATCCTTTTTTTTAAATTACCATTTGATTAAAAAATATCCTTTTTTAAAGTGTGCTTTTTTTAAAAAAAAGTAACCTTTTTTAATAAGTACCATTAAGAAATACCATTAAGAAGTACAGTTTTTTGAAACAGTACCCGTTTTTAAAAAAAGTTTTTTTTGGGAAAGTAACCCTTTTTAAAAGTGTATTATTATTAAGTATACTTTTTTTTAAAAAACTACTTTTTTCAAAAAAAATCTCCATCCATTTAAAAAGTACCCTTTTTAAAAAAGTACACTTTTTAAAAAAATACCCTTTTTAAAAAAGTACCTTTATTTTAGAAAAGTGCCATTCTCTTGGAAAAGTACCCTTATTTTTAAAGTACCCTTTTTCTTTAAAAAGTACCCTTTTTTAAATAAAGTATCCTTTTTTCAATATACATATATTCATCTTAGCATGATTAGAAAAAGTTTTTGGTAAAATAAATTTAATAAGTTTGTGTTGATGTTTTTAACTATCAATAATACTTAACACAGGCTCATCTTTTACATCTATTGACTCTAAGCCACTTTTTGGTCAATTTAACGACGTTCGCCCGGCCGTCTGTCAGTACACGTTAACCTGGTATGCAAAGTAAAGCCCTCAATTATACAGTATTTGTATTAAATTTGATATATAAGCTTTTATCAGGTATATTTTTATACCCTCTATGTGCCAATACTCAAAACAAATTCTAGATCTTTTAAAAGCTAAGGAAAAAGATAATATAATTTTTAACGCAAGAAACTCTGAATTCCATTTATCATCACGTGCTGCAAGCTTAATAATACGAGCTAGAGGTGGATTATTAGATCCCAATGCTAGAGCATTTAGAAGTTCTTCAGATCGCCTGTGCTCGCTTTGGACGCTACAAAGAACAATGCATATAATCGGGATTGGTCCAATATACTATGAATCTCGATTAAAATATTTTAAGCAAACTACACTAGATTTAAATGAGGTCCTAAATATACTAAATGGATTTGAATCTGATTTACTTACATTATATAAATATTTGGAAATCTGTCTTAAATATAGGAATCTAGTATTAAATGAGTTCGATTAGATTTTTCTCCTTTTTTCTTTTTTTAACCTAAGAAAAAAAAAGATAAAAAAATATATAAAAAAAAAAATTATTTGAAAGCTAATGTAAATTACTAAAATCAAATAAATTATATGCAATAATTATCAGCTTTACAAATCCAATCTGGCCCACAACTTTCAAGTTATACCAAATATACATAACCTTAATAAATGTTATTTAATCTTTAAGATTGTAAATTTATATTATGAATATCTATTAAATAAATAAATAAATAAATAAAAATAAATTATTTGTCTCGTCCTTAAGTCGATGTAATTAACGGTATAATAAGACAATCATATTTTATGGCAAAGAATTATAATTTTTCTATGTATGTACTTCTTAAATTTTTAAAAAAACAAACAAGCATTTGCTTAATATTTTAAGATACCTAGAATTTTTGCTGTAAATAAAGACATTGTAATGAAACGGTAACCTTGGCAACGTCAAATTTATATTTTTAAAAAATGCTGTAATAACGCATCTCTTCAATACTAGATAAAATACCAAAGAAATTCAAAGAAAGCTAAAATATTGGCTCAAGAAGTGGGATCGATAAAATCTTGACAGACATAAATTGTAGTAATAAGGTTATTAGGTTAAAGCTTTTGCCAAGTTTTTAAAACAGGTAGGCCATCTCTGATTAAAATCTTCCACGTTTTGGGACACCTTTTTTGTGCTCTTCAACTCCCTTTTTACGAGAGCCTAATGCCTCCCCACTAGCCTAAGCTCCGGACAGTTTAGGGGATGTGCCTCCCTTGGTACAAAAACCATGTTATTTTTCCTGTACCACTTAAGAGCTTTCTTACCGTAGTGACAGGATGCCAAATGGGGTCAAAAATATCTGAACTTATTGTGTTGGTTTTTGAAAGGAAGAAGTCTTTTTTGGTATTTATAGCGCCCACTGTAACAGAAGAATTGCTTCCTTTGCCATAACTGCATATTGCTTGCTAAAAGGAACTTTTTTTGGAAATTACGTCTAATTTTGGGTCTTAAACTTATTTTCAACATTTCCTTGAGCGTTAGCGACATAAAAATTTTGACCCGAAAGCTACCAACATGATGTCAATTTCCGCATCTGATTTTGGCCTCATATTTTATACACCGTTCCTGTCTGGAACTTTTTGGGCTTTGTGTGGTTTCAAACCTTCATCGGCTTTAACTTTTAGCACCAAATTGTCTGATCACTGAGCTAACCGGGTTAATTTCAACTGAATGTTTTAGGAGCTCTTTTCAATACGTTTCTATTTTCCTGGCCTTACAAACATCATGTGGAACTCTCTTTCTTTCCGACCCAGGTTTCCCATTCATTTTCAGTTTGACGGAAAACCTTTAATTCTTTGGTCAAATTTTTGCACACCAAGTTGGATTTTGTTGAAAATGTTTAACAACTTTTGACGTACTTCTATTTCACCACTCATTTTAAACAAACTATCAGCAAATAAACAGGGTTGTCATTAAAAGCAATAACAGATATATTTTTCAAAGTTAACTTGATTAACAAATAATTCAAATAATACTTACGACATAAAACGTCTGTTAAGATTTTTTCGATCTCACTTCTTATGTGTTTGGGATAATGATTTTGTGATGAAATGAATAGCAATATTCAACACCTTTCCACCAATATCTCAAATGAATATCGTCTTAATTGTTACAGTCAGAACAATACCACAGAACTGAGCGTAGATACAACACAATTTTCGTCTAGCAAACAAAAATTTTTTGGTTGAAAACTTACTAGCAGGTCATAAATATGCCATAAAATGACATAGATGCCATGAAATGACAACTAATATAAGGTGTTGCTAGACTCTCAGACGTCAGAATACATTAGGAAAAGTTTAATTGTGTCTGGACGAAGAATAAATCGCAGCTTCTCACAGTGGCACCCTTAGAACGTATGATGGTGCAAAAACTAAATATGTCATGTGCGCTTACGATATTTTTTTAATAAACTCATAGAAAAATTTGTTCAAATTTGCTACCTTCAATAAAATCAGGTAACCCTTCAAAGTTGACCGATTTCAGCTTTTCAAAACAAAACACACAATTTTTAGGCAATTTGGTCCAGTTTCAGGCAGAATATAAAAAAAGTAGATAACTAATCACAATTTTTTTTCTATTGATTTATGAATTTATACGGCATATTACAGAGAAAAAATTTTACTATTTAATTAATTTTTCAACTTTAATTTTAAATTTTTTCACTATTTTTCAACTTCAAAAGTTATGATTTTTATCAACGAAAAAACTCAAATGGCGCCACAGTGCTCCGGTGCAATATCGACGTAAGTGCAAATTTCTTAAATGAAAAAGACAAAATTGAGGAAAATGACAACAACATTTTTTACAGTTGGGCAATTCACAACAAGTGTTGTATGTTGTGTGTTGCATTAAAATACACAATACAATCATTTGTTGTGAACAGTCAGTTGCATTTTCATAATGTAAAACATATCTTTGGTACTTTTCGATCCAACGAGGAGAGGTCGCTTAGACGCTTCTGTTATTTCATATAAGAGAAAACACGTGTCGATGTTTGCTTTTTGGTCATAAGATATACCCTGGAGTTTTAGTTACGTACCTCTTCCATTTTTATTTAGAATAAAAAAAAATTAAAATGTTTTAGTTGAGACTGAAAGAGAATATACATACATACTAAAAATATAAACATTAATTTTTATATAAATGAACTTACCGATGTGTCTGCGTTATATGCATTATTTGCCATTTTTTATATAATTATTTATGCTGATATAATTGTATGTATTTGTTTTCTTTTTCATAAAAACTGGCATTCACTTGGGACTGATATGTTATGATACAATATACAACATTTACTAAACACAGCAAATGAAGTTGTATTGTTGTATCAGATTTTTCAATAGAAATTACCAACAACAATTTTACACTATTGTAAAGTAATACACGATACAACAGATACAACGATACAATACCCATTGTGAATTGCCTAAGTGCGAAATATATTCCTTGGTTAACAGACAACAATAATATAAAACAAGTAAGAGTGTTAAATTCGGCTGGGCCGAATCTTTGATACCCTCCAACTGCATCTTAAATTCAGTATTACAACCAATATTGAGTACGGCTACCACTTTAAAACTGTTGTCGGTACTGAAATTTAAATTTCGAATACCAATTAAATTTAAAGTTTATTGCTTTTCTTGTTGGCCAGTTTTTAATATAATTCCTTGTTGTAAAAAACAATGATCGTGTCTTCTATTGAAAAAATTCGTTACTATTTGAAACATGGCATTATTTTTCTTTTACTAGAGTAGAAAACCCCTAATGAAATTCATTATATAACGCAGCCAGCGTTATAACACCCAAAATTTGATCCCTATAAGAAAGTTTTGAGATAATTCATGATAAATCAAAACAAGTAAGAAAATTATAGTCGGTCTAGACCCTATCTCTTAGGCCCAAATAACTGGACATATAAAATAAGCAAAAACCAAATTTGAGTGGGATTTTTATTAATTTTTTTTTGGCTGCAGATATGAAAAAGTACATATTGGATGCTATATCTATATGGGGACTAGGTCCAAAAATGTACCGATCCTGATCATGTTTGGTAAAGTCTCTTGTATTTTGCAAAAATATATACAAACAAAATCTGAGAAGAATCAGTGCAATATTTTTGTTTTTTAACAGATTTAAGTGAAGATCGGGAAGCAGCTCTATACGGGGCTAAATTGATCATTTTTGGACTACCCATTAATGGACGTAATGAACGCATACAAAACCCAATTTGAGTAAGATCTATATGACAATTTGGATCTTATGGCAATTTATGTCGATTTCATAGGGGTAATTTGTATGGGGGCTAGGTCTGAACATGGACCGATTCTCACCAATTTCAACAGCGTACATCCCATGGCCGATAGAAGCTTATGTACTAAATTTCATCAAAATATATTCATATTTGCGACCTGCAGTTTGATTAGAAGGTTTACATGGACACACAGACGGACGGACGGACGGACATTGTTAAATCAAATCAGAAAGTGATTCTGATTCGATCGGTATAATTAAAGATGGGTCTAGGTCAAATATTTTTGGTTGTTACAAACAGCAGCACAAAGTCATTATACCCAAACCACATAGTGGTATAGGGTATAAAAAAAGCAACTTATTCTTGGCATAACATTTCCAGACATTAATATTAAATTTTAAAATAGTTTTATCTGAATTAGCTAGTAATTTTTAATTTTGAGTTCTTAGTTTTTAATTTTTAATGGTTAATTTTTAATTTTAATTTATAATTTTTAATTTTCATTTTTTTATTTAAAACTTTTAATTTTTTATTTGGAATTTTTAATTTTTAATTTTTAATTTTTAATTTTTAATTTTTAATTTTTAATCTTTAATTTTTAATTTATAATTTTTAATTTTTAATTTTTAATTTTTAATTTTTATTGTTTAATTTTTAATTCTTAATTTTTAATCTTTAATTTTACATTTTTAATTTTTAATTTTTAATTCTTAATTTTTAATTTTTTTTTTTTTTTTAATTTTTCATTATTCATTTTTCATTTCCCATTTCTCATTTTTTCATTTTAATTTTGCAGTTTTAATATTTTATTTTTCTTCTCCATTTTCCATTTTGCATTTTTCATTTTCCGAATTCAATTTTTCATTTTTAATTTTTAATTTTTATTTTTCAATTTTTAAGTTTCCATTTTTCAATTTCCTTTTTTCATTTTCCATTTTTCATTCTTCGTTTAAAATTTTTTGTTTTTAGTTTTTCATTTTCCATTTTTAGTTTTTCATTTTCCATTTTTCAATTTTCATTTTCCATTTTTCATTTTTCATTTCGAACTTTTAATTTTAAATATTTATTTCTTTTTTTTTATTAATTTTTAATATTTCATTTTTAATTTTAACGACAAAAAAATATGTGGTAATACTTGCTTAGGCCAATGGACACGTGCAGTATTAATATACACACAACTGCAATGACTTCAACAATAAGACTCAATAAACCATTCCATAAGTGAAATTTAACTGAATTGGAGAATAAGCTTACTATAACAATATTTCTATAACTTTTCATAAGCGTTGTTATGATAGGTTTATTTAATTGCAAAATATGAACTCTTTTTCAATGATGTTTTAAAAATGATTTAAATAGCAATAGCATTTACAATAACACTTGATATACACTTAGTCTGTATAACAGTTTGGCAAATATGATTGTAAACGACTTATGCTCGCTATAGTTTTGTAAACGTTGTTGCATATGAAGTCCCGTTATTTTAACGTTTTGTAAACGTTGCACATTGGGGTCAACATTGTGTTCTTTATGATTCAAGTGGTTATTTTTTCATTAAATCTTTCAACGGTGATGATGAAGATTATTATAATGAATTTAATGATGGTGAAGTAAATGATATTCCAAAAAAAAGTCTTATTACTAATGAAAATTTTTTTTTCAATATTTTTTTTCTTAATGGTTATTTTTTTTATATCATTATGCTTATTTATCAACAAAAAAGATATATAATATTTCCTAATGTGACTCTTCTGACTTTAATTTGTGGAATTATTGAATTTGGATAAAATTTCAATTTAAAATTTTACTAACAATAATAAATACCTATACATATATTAAATATTTATTCCTTTCTTATTTTTTAATAAAAACGTATTTTTTTAAAAGCACAATAAATATGTTAATGTAAATATGTAAATTAGTAATTTACTAATTTATCGCCTTTCTTTCCAAAGTTGCAACTAAAGTTGTGATATAAGAACACTTTTCCCAAAATACAGAAAAGCGCCTAACAGCATAAAAAATTTTTTTGCAACTTTGTTTTCTAAATGCTGGTTTTTTATGTATTTATGAATATCCACCAATTAAAAATAACAATATTTTAAAACTACGGCTTAGTTACCATCGAACCGATTGTGCGTTGTTGCATGTGATGTCCCGTTATTTTCCCGTTGAAATTATTGTGAAATCATCAGTCTTTTTCTTTTGTTTGAAGAGTGAAGCGTTTTTTTAAATAAACAAAATTTGTATATATGTATGTATGTAATATATCTATAATATTAATAGGCAAGGCGATTTCTTGTGACCGACGTACGTTTCACAGTTTTACCCCGATTTTGACAAAAAAAATTATCATTTGAAAGGTATTTCTTTTTAGCTGTTACACAGATTTACAGATTTTCATCGTATGGAATATTTTTTTGGAGTTATGGTCGTTTAAAGTTGATACTAATACATACATAAAATTATACAATGCTATATGTGTGCTTATTAAATTTGTTAATGTGTTTGTGTTATGGTGTTGAGTTTGTTTTCTTCATTTAAAATGAGTTGAATTGTGAAGCATACCTTTAAGGTCTTTATTAAATGAAAAAATAAAATTTCCTAGAATTTGCACTTGAATTTCGAGTGCTAGAATCTGCTAGTATTTTTTAAATGTTTATATATATATTTTTTAATATTTTTTAAATATTTGATACGTCATATAAATCAAAAACGAAGTTTTCGTGAAGAAGCTAAACAAATTGTAGAATTATTAGTGGACGAACTGGCGGACAACTTTGCTGGAAAGGCACAGAAGATAAAAAGAGTGTGAGCAGCCTGAGGGCAGTAAAAGCCATAAGAAGTAAGTTATTTTATATATTTCATTTATTTATTTCATTGACTTTTGAAATTCAATAGATGCTGCAATTTGCATTGGATTGCCAGAGGATGAATATATCAAAAGTACAAAAGCATACTTCTAATTCGCTAAAAATAGACAAGAGTCTAGAAAGAAATATAAGACAAAGGCAAAGATAAATAAATAAAATAAAAAAAATTATAAAAAAATCAATAAAATTATTTTTAAAGCAGAATATTTGAAACAGACTTATTATTTAATTGTATTTAAAAGCTTACAATGATATTACGATTATAAGCTTACAAAAATATTACGGTTATAAGTTTAAAAAAATACTACGATTATAAGCTTACTGCAAGCATGATTAGAATACTATTTTCTGTAAGCTTATTCTATAATTAGACTTCCAAGCTTGTTCACGAGGGTTCAGTTTTCGTTATTACACAATTGTTAAGAAGCCTTTCACAATAATATTCACAACAGTTTTCTAAACTTAATGCTTATGGTAGCAAGTTTGTTACAAGCTATTTTTTTTACTGTTTTGATTTATTGGGGAAGGATTAAAACATATAAAACATATCTTAAGAAAAACAACAATCACAGTGAAATATTTTATTTTTTCAAGAGTTTTTTCAAAATTTGATTCATAACTCGTGACCCCTTTAACCGATTTTGACGATTTTAAATATCAACAAAAACGAACGGTCTAGTTAGATATTGACGGCGTGATCGTGATTTCCACAGACAGACGGACATACGGTCATCGCTAAATCAACTTCCCTTGTTATAATGATCAAGAAAATATATGGTTTTGGGGTCTTCGGTATAAAAAACAATAAAAACAAAAAACATACACTACGCTTACAAACCAAACAAAACTCTCAGTACAATATTTTCCAATGTAAAGACGCCAATAGAAAAACAAGTAAGAAAATAATAGTCGGTCTAGACCGAATATACGATACCCTATACCATGCGTTTAGAGACCCTATCTCTTAGGCCCAACTAACTGGATATAGAAAATAAGCATAAACCAAATTTGAGTGGGATTTTTATTAATTTTTTAGCTGCAGATATGAAAAAGTTCATATCGGATGCTAAATCTATATGTGGTCTTGGTCCAAAAATGGACCGATCCTGATCATGTTTGGTAAAGTCTCTTGTATTTTGCAAAAATATATACAAACAAAATTTGAGAAGAATCAGTGCAATATTTTTGTTTTTTGATAGATTTAAGTGAAGATCGGGAAACAGCTCTAAATGGGGCCTATGACTAAGAGTTGTCCCATAGGGATCATTTTTGAACTACTCATTAATGGATGTAATAAATGCATACAAACCCAATTTGAGTAAGATCTATATGAAAATTTGGATCTTATGATAATTTATGTCGATTTCATAGGGGTCATTTATATGGGGGCTAGGTCTGAACATGGACCGATTCTCACCGATTTCAACAGCGTTCATCCTATGGCCGATAAAAGCTTATATACAAAACTTCGTCAAAATGTATTCATATTTGCGACCTGCAGTTTGATTACAAAATTTCATGGACACACAGACGGACGGACGGATGGACGGACGGACATCGTTAAATCAGTTAGTGATTCGATCGGTATAATAAAAGATGGGTCTAGGTCAAATATTTTTGGTAGTTACAAACAGCAGCACAAAGTCATTATACCCAAACCACATAGTGGTATAGGGTATAACAACAACAAATCAACGTTGTGTACGAAGTAAACTGCAGTGGTAACGACGAACAAAATTATGCTTTAATATACAGGTACATAGGTTAGGTTAGGTTAGGTTGAAAGTGGCTGCTAAACCAAAGGAAAAGCACACTTAGACTCTGGGGTCCATTGGAAGAATAGGTGTTCCCCTCAGTCCCCACCGTAGCACCAGTTTGAGCTCCTGATGAAGCCCCTGATATGTGAAATGTCCACATTTGAGAGATCGTGAAGAAACAGCGATCCCAATGGTCGAAGTCTCGTTCTAAGGAGCGCCGGGCAATAGCAAACGAAGTGTTCTATGCTCTCTACCTCCTCCACATCAATGCAGCCAAGACACAACACAGGTACATAGGAACGACAAAAAGAGCTTTAGAAACAAGAATAAGTGGACATAAAAACGATATTACAAAACAAAAAGAAACAACAGGGGCCAAATCACCGCATTCGATATCGAGTAAAATCAATCGAAATTCCATATTTTGGTTTGTTATTTGAAGAAGACGGACAAACGCTCGACCACGATTCACTTTTCCTCTTAATCAGAGGCCATAATTCTTCAACTGTGAAAAAGAAAAATTATTCTCAGCATTTTATTTTGGGAAATAAAGAAGTGATTTCGATAGAAATATTTCGATAACGCATGTTCCAGCTTTATCACAACATATGATTAGAATTAGACACACAGCTGACTTTAAAAATGTCAGAATACTTGATAAAGCAAGAAATGTGAAAAAGGGATACACAGTTGAAACCTTGCGTATACAGCAAAATATAACACGAACCATGAACGTAAAAGAAGACACTGACAAAATAAACACCTGACAGAGCAATAAATTGAATAGAAATGTTCTTAAGCTGTATTGTTGAAAATATTGTTTTATATTAAATGTTTTGTATAAAATTATATGATTTTTTAATGTGATTTTTTAGTGCGAAAAATAATATTCATGTTATTGTAAGTCAATATTATTTTATAGTGTATGAATTTTGTAATAACTTTATGTTTTCCTTTTAATTAAAATATAAACAAAAAACCTTGAAAAAGTCAACAAACCATTGACGAAACGTCGCACAGTGGACCATTTGACGAGAAGGCGGTCAAAAATCTATAACTTTTGATTGGATTGGAATTTTGATATTCGGTTTTCTTTGTTTGGTAGGTGTGACTTTAGCCTTTAAGTTTTGCTATAAAACGTAATTCTCGACCGAAAATAAAAAAAGCTACGGAGGGTTTAAAATACATTTTCATTTGTAGTTGAATTTTAGTACAAAAGTGAAGTGTTAAAAGGTAAAAAAAAAGGTTTTTTTTAATATAATGTTTAATTTTTTCAGTTAATTTTACAACTAATACTTTTTAACAATTTTTTAAGTTGTTTCAGAAAATGCAAAACTTTGGCCCCCGTAAACTTTTTAGTCCTAATGTGCACAAGGGCCAAAGGTTGTTTTTTTTTTTTTTATTAAGCAGCGAACGTAAAAGTTACCTTATATTGGTTCAAGATAGAGAAGTTTCAATGAAAAACTCATATGTTTTTGCTTTGGTTAAATTTTTTTTTTATTGTCTTTTGAAATATTTTTATATAAATTTTTATGGTAAATTTATGAAATATAACAATTTTTATTGTAAATTTACAAAATATATAAATTTTTAAATCAAGAAAATTTTTTAACTATATAAAAAAAAGTGTAACTTATTGTTAGTGTAATGAAAAAGTACTTTAAATCAACCAATTTTAGTAAAAATTTCTTCTAAATAGCCTTGATTTTCATCTTCTAGAAGTTGTTTAGCTTCTTCGTCTAATTCAACAGAGGTAGTTTTCCATTTTTGACGAATGTTCGACATATATGGATCTGAAGTGCACAACAAAATAGTGATAAGGTCTTCATTAGTACAACATCTGGACATTTTCCTTGTGTTGTGCTCGCGAATGAATCTGTAGTCTTTGTTCCTTTTTTCTTGCGCTTCTTCAGATAGATCTCCTATTGGCAGCATATTGTTTTGAATTATTTGTTCCCCATGGTACAAAATTTTATGAATTGTGGATGGCATATATCTCCAAGAGTATTTTTCATTATAAAGTATAGCTGTTTTATGGGCGTACTCTCCAAATTTTTTTGCATTTATCTTTCGTCTTATTAATTCATGATCTACACCTGTGATAGATGCTGCAGTTTCCGGATCGGAAAAAAATCTCCTTGCAGTATTTCCATCATTTGTGTTTCCTTCCCCTTGTTTTGGTTGGTCGATTACGAGGCCTAGCTGTATATGTATATTTTTGTTGAATTTGTTATACCCTATACCACTATGTGGTTTGGGTATAATGACTTTGTGCTGCTGTTTGTAACAACCAAAAATATTTGACCTAGACCCATCTTTAATTATACCGATCGAATCAGAATCACTTTCTGAGTTGATTTAACAATGTCCGTCCGTCCGTCCGTCCGTCCGTCTGTGTGTCCATGTAAACCTTGTAATCAAACTGCAGGTCGCAAATATGAATATATTTTCACGAAATTTGGTATATAAGTTTTTATCAGCCATAGGATGAACGCTATTGAAATTGGTGAGAATCGGTCCATGTTCAGACCTAGCCCCCATACAAATTACCCCTATGAAATCGACATAAATTGTCATAAGATCCGAATTGTCATATAGATCTTACTCAAATTGGGTTTATATGCGTTCATTACATCCATTAATGAGTAGTCCAAAAATGATCCCTTTGGCCCCATATAGAGCTGCTTCCCGATTTTCACTTAAATCTATTAAAAAACAAAAATATTGCACTGATTCTTCTCAAATTTTGTTTGTATATATTTTTGCAAAATACAAGAGACTTTACCAAACATGATCAGGATCGGTCCCTTTTTGGACCTAGTCCCCATATAGATATAGCATCCGATATGAACTTTTTCATATCTGCAGCCAAAAAAATTAATAAAAATCCCACTCAAATTTGGTTTTTGCTTATTTTCTATGTCCAGTTAGTTGGGCCTAAGAGATAGGGTTTCTAAACGCATGGTATAGGGTATCGTATAGTCGGTCTAGACCGACTAAAATTTTCTAACTTGTTTTATTTTGGGTTGGTTGAATTTGCAAAAATGAATCCTTAATAATTTTTTGAGAAATTTCTTCATTGATATTTTCCATCTTGTGCCTTCGAGATCATTCACTACATCCATCAATTGGTTTTGGATAAGTTCCTTTATTAACCAGTCTTGGTAACGTTTGTACATCTTTGCCTTGCTATGAGAGCATTCAATGTACCGTCTTTTCAAATTCGATGCAAAATTAGTAATTTTTCCTTTGCGCATTTCAATGTCTTCTAGGTTACAATTCTTAAAGAAGTCGTTGCTCACTATGTGCAAAATTACATCGTCTACGTCATTTCGTTGAAAATAAATATCTGCCATATGTCGCAATAGTTTTTTTTTTTACCACTTACAAATTTTTATCTTTTATTACCACTTTTAGAAGCATAAAAAACCCACACCCTAACCACTTCTAAAAGGTGAAGCATACCTGCTCATATTTTAAGGGCTATGTCGCAATAGTTTTTTTTTTTACCATTTACCTGTTATTTAAATTGTTATTTAAATTGTTTCCCATTTTGTCAGGTATTTAAACTATATAACTCTAATTCAAACTATTAATGTTTTTGAAAGATGCATATGTAAATGTACCTGTAACAATAAAGCGCATTATAACTCAACCCTTTTTTATAAGTATATAACAACTCCTGACAACTCTACCGACACGCAAAAAAATTCACCGTGGTGCACCGGTACGACCAACTTTTGTATTCATAACACTCAGACGGACGGACGGACATCGTTTAATCGACTCAGAAAGTGTTTTTGAGTCGATCCGTATAATAAAAGATGGATAAAGGTCCAATATTTTTGGCAGTTACAAACATCACCTCAAACTTAATATATCCTAACCACATAGTGGACAACTTTTGTATTCATAAATTTTGCAGAAAATATCTAACCTTGGGTCAGAAAAATTGTTCTGGTGCACACGGGCGGAAACTGGCGCATATATAATGGGGTATAAGAGTATAGGGGAGGGCTTGGGCTATAGAAGAGTGCAAGATTTTTTCTGACTGCTTTTGACTGCTCTATTAAGTAGGAGATTTTCTGAAAATTTGGACCTTTTAAAAAAATTTTTTTTTTAAATTTCGGAATGACTCGGTGATTTTACATTTTTAACATTAATAGTATGGAAGCCACAAAATTATACAAAATTTATTTCACTTCAAAATCTTTTAAATCAAAAAAGTTACAGTCATTCAAAAATAAAAATTTACAAAGAAATTTTTAATTTTAGCAAAATACTGAAAAAGCCCATTTTCGAAGACCCTCTTCGCTGTGATAGGTTGAGTTAGAGTCGCAATTTTTTGGCTCCCGAGGTTTACTAGTATTTACTTTCAAATGAATAACATAACTTTAAAATCGCTAACAAAAAAAAAGAAAAAATGATTTTTGGCCGCCTTCTCAAAATATGGTCCACTGTGGGTCGGTTAAATACATATATATATAATTAATTGGTTTTATTGACATTAAAACGTTAAGCCTTATTAGCTTATAAAAATCATTGAAAGTTGAGGAATCACGTTCAAAGTTTTCTTGCTTATTCAAAATATTATTACGCTCTAAAATGGGCCTGCATAATTGACCTAAAGAGTTCTAGAAATAGCTGACTATTCTGTTAGTTAGAATTAATATTATTATTTGTAATTTGCACCTGCCTCTTATTTGAGCTGTTGAATGCTTTGACGACCCTCAATTGCGTCATTCTTTCTGTTAACGTACCGTCTAATCGGCGCTTTGGTGTCATACGACAAACTATAGGATTTGCCAACTGACTAACCAGACCAACTAGTTGGATGTTTTTTGTCCGCCAACGAAGTTGACGTTTTTGCCGCCGGTATATATATGCCTATCGTATTTTTTGTAACACATTTTTCTCATTCCTAGCATCACTATCAAAAGGCCAACAGCAGCCTCTTAATTTTTTCACCTTTTTTAATAAACCACAAGGTTTCTTAGTAAAGTTATTTTAAAGTATAAATTCAAATAAAAGATTAAAGTTTATAACCAGCTGCAACCACTATGTTTTTATATAAGCATCGATCATCAACGGCTGACAACATAGGTGGCCGAATCCTGACATCGTCATATTTCCTGGACAGCAGTTTCTACCTGACGCATTTTCCTTGCACAACCAGCCCTTTGTGGAACAAACACTTTCGGTATGAGTAAGTTTTTCTCGATAGTTGATGGGCATTTGTAATATAGAAATTCTATGTATATATATGTAGAAAAGTCCGTTATAAAAGGATTCACAATATATGTAGAGGAATAATGTTAGTTTTTAATAATTGAAGATCTTCCTTCTTTCTGCTAGGAATGGCATGTTTGGAGGTGTAGGTTGGCATCAGCTTAATTTTTTCGAATGGCTTAATTTACATCGCTTGCCCACGATTTTGAATTGGAGTAAGGATCTACTCCCCTTCGTAGGAAGTCTTGTATTCATAAGTATCTCTTCCTTTTTTGAATTTTAGCATTTTCAAGTCCCCAATTTTTATATAGCTATCGTAAGAGGTTATAGGACATTTCATCAGCCAACAGTTTTATGTCTCAAAAGTCTCAATTAGATGATAAATAGGCCGCTTCTTCCGAACTTTGCTAATTAGTGATATGTATCTGTCCGGACGTATATAGGACCAGATTTTTAAACTCTTTTTATATTGCTCCCCTAAGACTTACACTAATTTACTAACCTAACGTACGTAAAGGCTATTTAATGAGTTTTACATAAACACCATCCATGAAGTATCGAGCGCAAATGACTTACATATGACTTTGTTGCATTGAAAAGCTTTGTCGTTTGAGCTTTTGCGTCAAATAAAAACGTGGTCTCTTTTCATCGCCAGCAAAAATACAATTATGTAGTTTTTACACCATATAAAATTTACATTGGGAAAATTATGGTGTTGTTAACTCAATTTCGGAAAAAATTGGATATCGATATTGTACAGAGTTCACAAGCTTTAGTAAATCATTTAAGAATATAGTGTACAACTTACAGATTAAATACAAATTAAAAGAATAATAGAGGTATGTATGTACGAATATGGTTAAATGAATATAAAGTGTACTCTCTCCTTATGGGCTAATCTCTTAAACGGACACCTCCCATAAACGGACATTTTGTTCAGTACCAAAAAAATCCTGAGGATTTTTTGTTTTTCTCTCTGGAGCGGATAACCGTCCCATAACCAGACGCGGGCACTTTTTCCCACACCAAAGGGCATTTTAGTTCCCCATAACTGGACAGCTTAAGGTGTGTTGACACTATTTGTATTCTCCATATGTAAATTCAGTTTTACGATCATTACGTAATTCCGTGTTCACGTTTTACATACGATTCATAATTTTTGCGTTCAAACGTACATATGTATTTCCGTATGACATAACCTCTAAATGTAAACACCAGCTGTTTTAATTTGTGAATTTACAAAAAATTTATTGTTAAAAATAAAGTTATATATTTTATATATTTTTTAATTGTTAATTAATATTAAAGAATTTATTTTTCTTTCAATATTAATCTTTATAATTTACTCTGTTTTTTTTTTTCGCCACAAGCAGTGTTGTATTTTCATATGTTTGTCATGCCAAAAGAGAACCTGCTCTAATTGAAATCTTTACATATATCTTGCCAAATGTATTGTACATAAACAATGTTTGAAAGGGTTCACACTATGTGTACAAATTGCACGCGCTAAAAAATAAGAAAAACACAAGCAAAACACATAGTGTGAACGCAGCTTTACAATACTGCAACAAGATACGTTCACGATATTGCACTGCATCAATATGGCTGGATAAAATGATCGTCTTTTTATTATTGGGAAATCTGCAAAGCCTCGGGCGTTTCGCAACATTAATTGAAACAATTTACCAGTTACGTGGTGAAAAAACAAAAATTTTATGATTAGACAATGCGGTTTCTCATCCTCGCGATCTGAAATTGAAAAATGTTAAAGGTATTTTTCTCCCATCAAACACAACATCATCTTGTCAGCCCTTGGATCAGGGCTTTACAAAAACTTTAAGTTTTTGTACAAATCATTATTTTTAAAAAATATTTTGTTGTAGATGGAAGATGCAAATTCTGCTTCGGATATATCAAAATCAATAAATTTGTTAGATTTTGCTGGTTTTGGGAAATAAGATATCCCCGATGACGACAACAGCTGGACCGCAGAATATGAGCTTCCACTTTCAGCACTGGCTTAGGTCACCAATGTTGTTAATCGAGTTCAGAGCTAAATCCAAGTTGACAACGAAGACTACATTAATTTAGATAATGAAGTCTTCATTAATGATGAAGATGTGGAAAACGTCTCCAACGGCTCCAAGAAAGTGAAATTAATTAACGACAAGTTAACTTCTTATAATGACTCTTATAGCTATAAGAAAACTAAGACCTTTTTCTATACATCACATCGACCTTAAAGGTGTTAAATATCTTACTGACCTTCAAATTCATCTTTTTTTAAATCCATAACAATTTTTTTTCACATCTCGAAAAAATGTTAACGAAAATTCAGTTTACTTTGTCTTGTTTTGGTAATAAAACTGCTTAAAGATAAATACATTTCAAATTATTATATGCTCTTTTTGTACTGCTCTCGTAAGCAGATACCTCTCATAATCGTACAAATTTGTCAGTCCCTTAGGTGTCCGCTTAAGAGAGTGTACACTGTATTTGTAACTCATGTATTCGTACAAATTCAATTAGAATCGGTTTTTCTTAAATTAAAACGTATATGTCTGTGTTTGTATACAAACACCTCTTGAAGTAAACAAAAAAATAATATTATGGGAAAGCAATAAAATTCCACTGTAGGCAATCAAATTGAATCAAAGTAATAAAATACCCCACGGATCAAATTATCTTGTAACTTAGATATATACGTTCATTTATACATACATGGTTTTTATGGATGTTGAGTTCTCTTATGTCTACATACAGTTGCAATATATACGTTGCTCTATAAGTTATTTACAAACAAACGAGGCGTAAAAGTAGCTGACAGTTAAGTGGATCATGGATATGGATGACAAACTGACTAATAAATATAAATATTTGTTAATATTTCTGGATCATTTACTTGCTGGTTTTCAGCATATTTTAATTGATTTATTTGAATTTTTAAAAACAAGCAATATTATTAGGCTGAAATGTCCGAACAGCAAAAAAAAAGAGGAATTACATCATAAAAACGCATAATAGTTGTACACCGAGATGTTACATAAAAGATTTCTTCCATATACTCAATATTTTAGTATGGAACAGCAATTGGTTAATGAAATAATTAGTTAAAGGAAATAAAACTTCATATCTAAGTTTTCGCGAAATTTTTCCAATATCTTTATTAAACTCAAAAAATCTTTCTGATGTATCATCTACATAAAGGCCACATCCTTCTGATTCTTATTCACAGAAGAAAACAAGTACAAACGAAAAACATGTACAGCACTAATAAGCCTAAAAATGCCGACAATGTTCAAAGTAGAAAAAAAAAACCCATAAAAACCAAATTATACTCCCTTTATTTGTAAACAAGCTGTTTTTACCCGGTCTTGCCCTGGAGCCAAAGTCCATGGACATGAAAAATGGTTCACTATGCTTACCAGGTGCTGAGTACTTAGTACCCAATGAACAAATTGCCCACAAAATTAACTTCCTTCCCAAAAATTTGTACGTTTTTTGGGGAGTAAATCACAAGTTTTTTTCTAAGATGCTACAGCAAACATGCTTCAAAAACAAGCTGCGAACCGTTTTAAGTTTTTTTTTTTTTGAAGTTTATTTATTTTGTAAACATCAAATATAACGGAATCGTTTGCAAATTAAAGGAATCAGAACTTTTAAAAATTGAATTACTTCAATGTATAGAAGTTTCAAAAATGGAAAATGGATGAATGCGACGTTTAAAATTGGGCCGCAATGTTGCTTTAAGCAACTGCTTATAATATATCAATATATCAATTAATATAATATATCAATATATAATATATATAATATATTTCGATCAACAGGTAATTATTGCACATACGAAGATTAATTTTATCATAAGACTTTTCACTGAGCTGTGGTGCTTCCACGCAGTTTTCGTCAACATATTTTAATCGCCAAAATATATTTTTCAGATCATTACGATATTTTAGCTGAGCTGTGTACCGCGATCGCGTCGTGTCCGCGCGTCGCTTCTGCGCACCGAAATGATGCTATTGGAAAGAATACAGATTTTAAATGCGTTTATTGCAGGACAGATGTTGAGAGAAGTTTTGGAATTTTCACTTAAATAAATATTTAACAAAATTCATTAAATAAAAATATGTAAAAATTTAAAAATGAAATAGGGGAGTAAGTTCATTTTTATACCCTCCACACTTCAGTGGCAGAGGGTATATATAGGTTTGTCATTCCGTTTGTAACGCATCGAAATGAATTCCGGAGACCCCAAAACTCTATATTTTCTTGATCATTATAACAAGGGAAGTTGATCTAGCGGTGACCGTCTGTCTGTGGAAATCACGATCACGCCGTCAATATCTAAGCTAGACAGTTCGTTTTTGTACAGAACCGTTTATTAATATCCCAAAGGGTTTAAAATCGTCGGTTGAAGGGGTCAAGAGATATGAATGAAATTTTGAAAAAACTCTTGAAAATATAAAATTTTTCAGTGTGTTTGTTGTTTTTCTTAAGATATGTTGTATATGTTGTAATTCTTCTTATTGTTGAAGTCATCGCAGGTGTTTGTATATTAAGTATTACCACATATTTTTTTATCGTTAAAATTAAAAATAATATATTAAAAATTAATAAAAATGAAAAATAAAAAATTAAAAAAAAAGTTAAGTATTAAAAATTAAAAATTTAAGATTAATAATTGAAAATTAAAAATTAAAAATGAAAAAGTAAAAATGAAAAAAGAAAATTGAAAAATGAAGAAGGAAAAATTAAAAATTAAGTATTAAAAATTAAAAATTAAAAGTTAAAAATTAAAAATTAAAAATTAAAAATTAAAAATTAAAAATTAAAAATTAAAAATTAAAAATTAAAAATTAAAAATTAAAAATTAAAAATTAAAAATTAAAAATTAAAAATTAAAAATTAAAAATTAAAAATTAAAAATTAAAAATTAAAAATTAAAAATTAAAAATTAAAAATTAAAAATTAAAAATTAAAAATTAAAAATTAAAAATTAAAAATTAAAAATTAAAAATTAAAAATTAAAAACTAAAAATTAAAAATTAAAAATTAAAAATTAAAAATTAAAAATTAAAAATTAAAAATTAAAAATTAAAAATTAAAAATTAAAAATTAAAAATTAAAAATTAAAAATTAAAAATTAAAAATTAATAATTAAAAGTAAAATAAAAAATGCATTAATTAAAATTTATATCAATAAGTTTAGTTAAATAAACAAAAAAGTATTGAAAATTTTAAATAATACTGAAAACAAAATAAAAATAGAAAAACAATACGTATTTTACTTTGACGAGTATGGCTCAAATGACTTTTTTAAATGAACGTGTGTTGCTTAACATTAAAGATAATGTTTACTGGTAACATGTTCCAAAGACGAATAGCATTAATATAAAATTGCCATTCTGATATTAACCCATGATGCCTGATTTGAATTATATCTTTATCTATTAAATAGATAGTCAGGCTCTCGAGTGATAATAATTTTATGTAAAAAGATTAAAATACGTATTTTCAATAGGTCCTCAAATTCTGCACCATGTAGTTTCTTCGAATATGATGAAATGCTGTCAAATCTCCGCAGTCCAAATACATATCTAGTAATGTTATTGTAAACAACGTTTAATCTTCGTTTACTTTCTGAGTCGTAACAGGAAAGAACCTCACATCCATACATCAGAATCGGTAACAAATATGTTTTCGCGAGTAAGATTCTAATTTGTATAGGTGTATAGCATTGTGTGGGCCAGAGTATTCTAAGCATAGAATAAGTTCTGCCACATGCTGCATTAACATGATCAGACCAAGTAAGCGTATTATTGAAGATAACTCCTAAATTTTTTGCGCCTTCAACAATCTCAATCGGCTGATTATTTATAAGTATGTTTAACTTAATTATAATTTCGCTAGTCCTTTTGCGTATAACAATATATTTAGATTTTCGTGGATTTAAGCTTAATCCATTTGCTGATGCCCAAAGAAAAACTCGGTTAAGATCCTCATTCAATTTTCTGGCACAGTCCTCAAGACCTTCATTTCTGTTGCTTATACAAGCGAATCTTACAACAACTGGTTGGGAAGATCATTAGAGTAAATTGAAAAAAGAAGAGATCCAAGAATTGACCCTTGCGGAACTTCTCGAGTAAACTTGATATTCCAGACTTGGTTTCCACACACTGCATTCTGTTTCTAAGATAAGATGACATTAAGCTAACCGATGTTGAAGAAAAATTCATCATTTTCTGTAATTTCTGAATTAAGATGTTGTGGTCCACAGTATCAAATGCTTTAGAATGGTCCAACAAACTTACATGGTAAAAAAAACCATCATCAACTTCTTTTCTTAAATGTTCGGATAAATCAGTGAGAACAGAGATGCAGCTATGCCTTGCTCGAAAACCAGGTTGTCTGTTAGTAAGTAGCCGATTATCATTAATATATGAAGTAATTTGATTATGTAGTATTCCTTTCAATGCCTTAGAGATGAATGGTAAGATTGCTATGGGTCGATATTAAGTTGTTGATTTTGGTATTGGTCAAATTTCAACTTCTTTCCATCGTGAGGGAAAAGTGCAGATAGTAATAATGTTATTAAAAATATAATGTTATAAAATATATATTTGAGGCAAAAGTGACGGAAGTATCATCTTCAAAACCTTTATACTATGCAACTTCTATATACATCATTCTTTGTGATACAATTAAAAGAAAAAAAATCAAATTTGTATTCAACACTAAGAATTCGACTTCTAAAGGAATACACACCTTCTTCTATGTTAGTGACACCATCACACAAAAGTCGATAAAATACAAATTGACTGACTAATGCATTTGTGATTACAAACAATTGAAAATTATTTACAACACAATACTCACACGTACTGCGATACACACGATTTCGTGTGTATGAGGGTTTCGTATGTAGTTGCTACCTACCTACTGTATAACTTATAAATAGTTATTTTGAGGTAGTGTTGCATCCTGCTGAGATTGTGCGTAAACATGCGACTACCCATCCATCTATAATTAGTCTGCATCTTGAGGCAAGGTCAATTTATTACAAATGACAAAATACAGCATTTGTTATTTCAATGTTTTTTTTAAATATATTTTTTTTATTTAATAAATTACAATTTAAGCAATATGTTTACACGGAACTATTATTAGTTTTGTCTGGGCTTCTGTGATGTGTTTGGTTTTTGTAGCTAATGTCCTTTAGGGTTGCTCTTCCGAGTTTATGGAGGTAAATGTAAACATTAACACTCGATGGCGGCTAAATGTAATTGACAAGTCGAGTCAGCGTCAGCATTTGATGAATATAAACTTGTCAAGTCGACATGTTATGTGGTCTACGGATATGTAGTGTCATATTTAAATCCCTAATTATATATGTTTGAAATAGAAATAAAACATATCACTCGATTTCAAATCTATCATATGAAAAATACCACGTTATGTTGGTTTTTATAAGTTGTAGTTAAATCCGCAACTCCTATTAATTGATTAAAAAAATGAAGCTTTCAGCTGCCATTCAACTCAATTATTGTTTTGTTGGTTTAGTTCTCGTTTAAATTTTTTTTTCGTAGTTTTATTATTTTATTTTTTTTTTGTTTTGCAACAAATTATGAAAGTGTAAAGTTGTGGCAATCGATTTCAAATTATATAGAACTACAGCACGCTTCATTGTTGATTGCAATCGGAAACATGTTGGCATACGTGTATTCTACGCCAAGATTTCTGGATAAGAATAATTTTAAACCGGACGAGTTCAAGATAAGCGGTGTTTTAAAAGATACACTAACACATACACTCAAACTAAGATGGATGTGGGATGCAGAGACGTAAAGTTGTGGACTACATATAATTATAAGATCGATAGGAAGGAAGCATCGATAGGTAGGATCGTCTCTTGGAGCTTGCAAAACCCAAAACTGGTTCTATTGAAAAACGACATAATGATACAAAACAGCGATAAATAATGAAGAATAAGAGTATACGAGTATCACAGTAACAATTAAGATGCAATCAGGTTTTTCTCCCTTCCTTTTTGAAAAAGTAAATAAATAAAAAAAACCAAAATGAACTAAAGTGCATAATATAAAAAATAGAAATGTAGACAGACAAACAGACTTAGTTTATGAGCCCATACATTACATTTCTACTTACAACATACACTCGCATTGTGATACGATGCAACTTAAACTTGATTAGAGGCGTCAATGTGACGGTCATTTTATGAATGAATTCAAAATCCTCATGTGACTGGTGTTGGTATTGAGCAATTGTGTGAGTAAATGATGGACGAACACTGTTAAGCTACAACTAGCCAAGGAACGCATGAATGAATCGTTAGTGGTAGTGATGGTCAGTGCACCTAAGAGTTCAACTGAAGTAGGGAGCGCATTCTACGCACCTTTACAACAGTTTGTCAGCCTAGCTAACAAATTGCACACGTCAAACGACGCTCTGCTTGTTCGATAACCGGCAGCACTGGTTTTTCATCTCCTCCATATCCACTGTGTACTCGCACAGAGTTGTTTGTTTGTTTGTTTGATATACGTCAGTTGGCTGTGCAACAACATGGAGGGATGTGGTTGTATATAGTTGACCAGATAGTCGATACATTTGCAGTGATTCTATTCAACTCCAAACAAAACATGTGTAGTTAGCTCTGTTGCAATCCCATGACCATGACAAGAAATTGGAAACTAATAACTCTTTGCTTTTATTTTATTCTACATCTACCTATGTAGATGATCACGTAATGAAAACTGTATTGAAATGGTGCAAAACCAGTTTAAGCTCACATCTGTGGCTACAATTTGCACTTGTTGCAATGGTACATGAGTAGTAAGTGGAAGTCTAGTAAGCAGTTCGTTGCATCATGTGTGTATTTATGTTCATACTCGTACGAACGTGTGTTTCATTTTCACTACTACGCAATATCCAACAACTGCACATAAACTTAAGTGCAACCAAACACATAAGTGAAAGACAAAAACTTGGAAAAAAAATAACACAAATTGATATTAAAACTAATCTTGAAAGTTCAAAACATCAACAGCAATCATCTCTACGTCTCTTTAAGTGTTTGATTGAGGAAAAACTAATTTCTGTTTAAAGGAAATGTAATAACTGAATGCAATTTTGTATATATGATTGACTTTTTTGTTTCATTGGTGAACCATTGCCAAAAAATTTGGAATTTTTTCACCTTTTAAAAAACACAGCTATATGATTCACAATTTTGAGATATTCGCGGTTTTCTTTGGGGTTATCCTTATAAATTTTATGTAGGTTTATAAAAATTTGTCAGTTTAACTTAATGTGAAAACTAGACATTCCAATGAACAACGTTGTTTATTAATACTGGAAATCCATAAAGAATGTGCTGTAATATTTAATTATCCACATCCTAATTGTACACAAAAAAAAATGCTTTTTTTTATTTTATTTTTATATGAAGAGAACATTTTTTCTGGGTGAAACTTTCACGGAAAATCTTGATTATGTATCATTATTTGCGATTGGGATGCCATCCGAGCGAATATTAATAATTTTTAAATCAAAAATCGGTCCGCATAGCTTATAATATTTATATAAAGAATTATGTTGTCTTTCGATGTATTATAGGTCAATAAGTCACTTAAAATATGGGGGTTTCATGTCAAGTGCACCAACTTTTGAAACCGATGTCTTCCGATCGGGATGAAATTTGCACCAAGATTATTCCCATTGGATAGCAGTTTAGACACAATTTTTCAACAAGATCGGTCAACATCTCTCTGAGTTAGAGGGGATCAAAATTTGACATTTTGGCCCAACAGGTGTTTTTTCTCATCCATTTAACTTATTACCTATTGTTCTTAGAAAATTTTCTACCAAATAGTTTAGATAGCAATTACAAAAAAAAAAAAAGATTTTTAGACTTTTTTTGCTAAATCAAAGCATTTTTCCCTTTTTTCAAAAAGGGCATTTTTTTTTGCTCATAAGAAAGCTTAGGATTTTTCCTTTAAGAGCTTTTTGGTCGCTTAGTGGGATGCGAGTGAGATATCTATAAAAATAAATGTTTTGTTACTCAAGACAACTGTTTTTCAATTTTTCACAAATGCACTATTTTGAATTTTTTCCTATTTGTGTGTAAAACCTTACAAATAAAGCTTATACTGAGAAACTAGTCAAATTAACCTTTCTGAAGGTATGTAACATACCTAACTAAAATTTCATACCCTCGATACTGTAATACCCAGAATATGTTAACCTCAGGAAAAAAAATCACTTTTTTTCTATAGAAATGTTGAGAAATTATTATTTTTTATTTATTTGTAATAATAATTAAATTAATATATAATAATAATAATATTAAAAATTAAAAGATAAATAATTTAATAAAATTTAATCTTAATTACATTAGATCCATTTATATCATAACTATTATTATACTTAATTTATTGTAGCTGATGAAGTATTTAAGTCTTGTAAATTTTTAAATACCCAGCCTTTCATCCAGCTTTTTTGTCGCCTTTATTTACTGCGTTTTTTTGTCAACCCTTTCTTGGCGTTACTAAGTTCAGCTGTTGATTTTGCTTCTGGTTTATTTGTTGGCTTTGGAAAGAAATCGCATTGAATAGATTCAGAAAACTTTTTCAACTTGAGTCTTCCATCGACAAGCGGTATAAAAGCATGGTATTGAGCGGTGCCATCGATTGTTACCGCAGCATCAAATCTGTTCTTCAGTGTTTTCAATGTTTCCTGATGATCCTCTTTGCTACTAAAAACTATTTTAGTTTCTTTACAATAATTTTTTGCCCAATGGAATAAAGCAGTCGCATCTAAGATGCGATCTTGATGAGAGCACTGGTGGCTATACTTCGCTGCATTTCTTTTAAGGTTTGCTCCAATACCATCACATGCTCATTTACCATGAGCAGTAGGATGAAAATGCCACTCAGCTGGCATTCCAAAATCTTTTTCATGAGCCATAAGATTTGCGAAGCTACTTTTGTTTTTAAAATGTTGACGAGCTCCGTCCGAAACGTAGTATACCTTCTTTACTGTAAATTTAGATTTGAGATATTTTAGTATTATCTTCTGCTACTCATAAACTGCAACGGTATCATGTTTTAAATCGTCGGATATGATTGCCATACTTTTGTGTTCCAGTTTTTCATCTTTCATGTAGTAAATAACTACTGTGAATATAGTTGCTTGGTCGTTATTGAAGTGAAATGCTTGTACGGCATCCTGAAAAACATATTTATAGTTTTCTGCGAAATCATATGAAATAACGAATTCACCAGTCTTCAAATGTATCTTCAAATCCTTGAAGAATGACCATTGCTCTTTGACTAAAAAGTCCTGTACACATTTCTTCCACAAAATCATCCACATTTAAAATGATTGTTTTCAATGTGCATCTGTCAGTCTGAATCCAAGAATCAAATTTGACCTCCTCTATACATTCTCGATCTAAAGAGTTGATTAAATTATCTTTGATGAATGTGGTTTTCGGGCAATTGGTACACTCACCTAAGTGGCAAGAAGTTGTTGCATTAGGACACATAGTCAATTTAAGGCAATAGCGGTAATCGTGTAAATCTTCCTTCAACATCAGTTTAACATTTTCATGGTAAATGCAAACGTTTTGACATCGTAGGGAATTTTTTTAATATGCCGGCGGAAATATTTCACACATCTGATGATCTGTGACTCCCTTTGTTAAAGGGATTAAAACAAAAAGAACAAATTTTTTTTTCAAGTTAGCCTTTTTAGGAACCGTAGACATTGTGGAGATTAATTATGTAAGAAATTATGTAAGTAACACACGCCTAAACTTTAAGGCTGTTTCTAAAAAACTGATTTCCCAATGTCTTCAGAATGTCTAGAAGGGCTTAGTGTCGGTTAACCGCATGTTACATAATAAAAACAAGTAAGAAAATTATAGTCGGTCTAGACCGACTATACGATACCCTATACCATGCGTTTAGAAACCCTATCTCTTAGGCCCAACTAACTGGACATTGAAAATAAGCAAAAACCAAATTTGAGTGGGATTTTTATTAATTTTTTTAGCTGCAGATATGAAAAAGTTCATATCGAATGCTATATCTATAAAGGGACTAGGTCCAAAAATGGACCGATCCTGATCATGTTTGGTATAGTCTCTTGTATTTTGCAAAAATATGTACAAACAAAATTTGAGAAGAATCAGTGCAATATTTTTGTTTTTTAATAGATTTAAGTGAAGATCGGGAAGCAGCTCTATATGGGGTCAAAGGGATCATTTTTGGACTACTCATTAGTGGATGTAATGAACGCATACAAACCCAATTTGAGTAAGATCTATATGACAATTTGGATCTTATGGCAATTTATGTCGATTTCTTATGGGTTATTTGTATGGGGGCTAGGTCTGAACATGGACCGATTCTCACCAATTTCAATAGCGTTCATCCCATGGCCGATAAAAGCTTATATACCAAATTTCGTCAAAATATATTCATATTTGCGACCTGCAGTTTGATTACAAGCTTTACATGGACACACAGACGGACGGACGGACGGACGGACGGACGGACGGACATTGTTAAATCAACTCAGAAAGTGATTCTGATTCGATCGGTACAATTAAAGATGGGTCTAGGTCAAATATTTTTGGTTGTTACAAACAGCAGCACAAAGTCATTATACCCAAACCACATAGTGGTATAGGGTATAATAATAATGAAGTACATATTTTAACCAAATGTTGCCAATGATAATAAAAATAAAGTACCTGTTATTTTTACCTTTTCAACATATTAAAATAAACTACCTTTTAACTTCTACCTCTCCACCCACTTTTTAAAGTCAAGTGTCATAAAATAATAAATAAACTGGTATTTCGGAGAATGGCCATAATATATTTCCACCTGATACAAAAACTTGTATCTTGGGCACCTGCTATTTTGACAATAAAAATCACTTTCAGTATTATTCTGGGTATTACAGTATCGAGGGTATGGAATTTTAGTTAGGTTGTTACATACCTTCGGAAAGGTTAATTTGTCTAGTTTCTCAGTATAAGTTTTATTTGAAAGGTTTTACACACAAATAGGAAAAAAATTCAAAATAGTGCATTTGTGAAAAATTGAAAAACCGTTGTCTTGAGTTAGAAAACATTTATTTTGATAGATATCCCACTCGCATCCCACTAAGCGACGAAAAAACCCTTAAAGGAAAAATCCTAAGCTTTCTAATGAGCAAAAAAAAATGCCCTTTTTGAAAAAAAAGGGCAAAAAGTGCGTTGATTTAGCAAAAAAAAGTCTAAAATTTTTTTTTTAAGTATTTTTTCCGAAATATTGAAGAAATTGCTATCTAAACTATTTGAGAGAAAATTTTCTAAGAGCAATAGGTAATAAGTTGCATGGTTGAGAAAAAACACCTGTATGGCCAAAATGTCAAATTTTGATCCCCTCTAACTCAGAAAGATCTTGACCGATCTTGTTGAAAAATTGTGTCTAAGCTACTATCCAATAGGACTAACCTTGCTGCAAATTTTATCCCGATCGGAAGACATCGGTTTCAAAAGTTGGTGCACTTGACATGAAACCCCCCATATACATATATAGTTTTTGCCATTCGTTTTGATCTTTTTTCAGTGATCTTATCAATTGATCATGACTGTTATAAAATTTTACTCGATGGTTCCTGATGTTTACTCCCCTTTTTTTAACTCTGATTGTGTCTGCTTGTCGACAAAACTTTGGATCGATTTTAACCCTTTTCCCGTGATCTAATCTAGCTGAAAATTTTCAAGCAGACTCGGGGCGAAATGATCTGATACATTTTTTTTGCAAAAAAATATTTGATTTTTGGCATAGATATCTTTCTAGAAATGTTTCATTTTCAATTTATCAATTATTTGATTACATGATGGTAAATGTAATTTTCAAAGAAAGGGAGTACAATAGAAACTTGGTTTCCATGGGTTAGTTTTTTGTTAGTATATTGCGGCAGAAAAATAGCAACAAATTTTAATGAAAATATCTTATGTTTGATTTCAAGAATTATCTTCTGGCATAGCTAAAATACATAATATTATTCTCAAACATATCCCAAATGCGCTAGTATGTGAATAATGTACACTATTCAACAATTTGCTAAATAATTAATATTTCCTCTTCTTAATATTTCGCTCTTTTAGTTCTTTTGCTCTTTTAGTTGATTTTGTCATATCGTTCTTTTTTCATGTAATATGTCAAATTTTATTGTTTTATTAAGTTTTAATAAGACTGAATGCCATTTTATGTGGTTTTTGTAAACTAAATTTTGTATTAATTTTTTATGTTTACTTTAACGAGTTTTTGTATAGTTATGTATCTATGTATATTAATTTTTTTTTTTAAATCGTCATTAGTTGTCAGTTACTGGGGAAGCAGTTTGGGGTATTCTAGAATTTCATACCCTATATTTGTCTGCGGTCAACTTATAAAGAGTTTATGCTGATTTTTGTAGCTACCAAAAATACTTAACTTAGACCCACCATTTTGTTATACCGATCTACTCAGAATCATTTGCTGACTCGATTTAGCGATGTCCGTCCGTCTGGCTGTCTGCCTGTGTCCATGTAAAAACTTGAAATCAGTCTACACGGCGCAAATATGAATTTACTTTGATAAAATGTTTGATATAATCTTTTGTTAGTGATAGAAGGATCGTTATTGGAATTTGTGAAAATGGGTACATGTTCAGAACTACTGCCAACAGAAATGGCCTATATGAGATAGACTTAAACTGCTCTAAAATAGATCTCGGTCAAAAATGATTTATATGCGTTTATTACACGTAGAACCATTTTTAGTCATAATCCACATAATTACCTGTTTACCGATTTTCACTTAAATCTATAAAAAAAATTTGTAATTTCGTTATCAAATTTTGTTGAATATTGTTTTTTTGCGAAAAATAACTGATAACACCATATATGGTCATGATCCCTCCAACAAGCTTATAACAATGACTAAGTGCATATCAATTTAATTTATGCCAAAGGTGCATATAGAATAATATAAAAAATTCTTAAGTTCTCCACTGATTAGCTTATGGGTTCATCTTATGAAGATTTCCCACTAGCGGTTGACACTTTTTCAACCCATGTTCTGGACATATACTACTTATCTAAGATTTAACCAATAAAAAAAAACATTTGCATTGAAAATTATTATTGTGCTTTATTTGCTCACTATTACAAGCATACACATAAATTTTTTTATATATTTTTTAGTATACCTTTCTTAAAAAAAAAACAAGTAAGAGTGTTAAATTCGGCTGTGCCGAATCTTTGATACCCTCCACCTCGGTTTGAGTCTTAATAATAAATGTAAATGAAAAAGTAAACAATTTGTTAAACTTAATACCAAATTATTTCAGCAAATTCTTTGGGTTGGTTTGCGTCTTTTCTTTTATTTCGGTGTTTGATTTTTGGTCACATGGTTGCTGTTCGGCATGCATTTAGGTTACATACATACCTATATGCATGCGTTTCCGGTTGTATGACATAACTTCTCGTTTAATTTAGTTTTTGCTAATTAAATAGCTCGCCCTAACCTCCATTGCAAAGGTAATGGTTGTGTAGGGTGGCTATATGTATTAAATGGTGCTAATTGGAGATGGCTGTATAGTTTCTTTTAACTGGGCAAATATTTCTTCATTGCGGCCATATAGGTCGGATGGAGTAACAAAATAATAACCAAAAAAAAAGCTCTCTCAACGTTTTTATTAAAATATTGCCATATTCAAATAAGGGATGCCAAACGCAAAAAACCAAATGTCCCAAATATTTTAAATAAAATAAATTGTTATCTTTATTTTCTGGAAAACTTCAAATATTCATCCAAAAAAAATTGTGAAAATTTATATATAAAAAATAACATTCTCATCAAATTGCGTTTATTTATGTAACAGTTTTTATGTTCGCAATTCTTAAATATCATTTGACGTTTTCTAAAAATTCATTGAATTTAAATTAATGTTTTCTGTAGTACGATTCTGTAAATTTCAACGACCCGACAATCGCAAAATATATCGACAGCTATTGTTGATTGCACTAAGGATTAAGTGATTCACTAAGTACGTACATCTTAACGACAGTCGACAAATCTATTTTTCTATTTATTTAAATTGTAAACGAGTGGCATCTCTGTCAAAATAAGCGAAAAACACAAAGAAGAATAGAAAAGAAACAAATTACTTCGTGTTTGACAGGATGATTTTATGTTTATGTTTAATATCTTTATTTTTTTACTAATATTTCTGTGTATTTATTTAAAAATGAAATAATGAATTGAATATGCTATTTAATTTTTTTTATTTATATAAAAAACTTTTTTAATAGAAGCAAAATATTTTAACTATTTTATGATTTTTATTTATGTATGACGACATTTCAACCTAAAAATTTAAGTTTTTATCGATTGAATAAACAACACAAAAATGGTTGTCGTTTAGATAACAACAACAGCTGACTTTAACAATAGCGAATACCGTTTAAAAATTTTACTGATAATTTTGCTACTATCTTTTTTTAACGATCCGACTATCGTTAAAAGAAGTTTTTGAATCGCGATACTGAACGCTATTAATTTCTCTGAATGTCAATATTTTTTTTAAATGTGAAAATTTTTTAAATGTAAACATATTTGGTGTTTTTTTTTTTGGAATTTCAATTTGTGTTTAACGAATAAAATTAATATGTATATTAAAGATGCAATTGATGTCTTCTAAATTTAAAATTTTTATTTCCGACGTTTTGATATGATTTTCTGAAATTCAATTAATTGTAATTTATAATTGGAAATTTTTAATTCCAGTTTTTAGAATTGAAATTTTCTTAAATTTTAATGGAAAATTTAAAAAGTGAAATTTTGTATTTATGTGAATAATAATGCTTTATTAATTATAAACAATTTTTAAAAATTAGATGTAATCGCAATCAGATATTTTGGAGGTAAAGAAGAATAATAATTCTATATAACTATGTAGAACTGTTTTGAAAGCAAAAAAACTCATTGATAAACTCGGTAACTCTATTTTATAAAGACAACAAAAAGTTAACATATAGAATATATGTATATTATTTGTATTATTTAATATGTTTATGTATGTATATTTAAATATTACACACAAAAAATACAAGATCAAACGTTATTTTTGTTTTTTTCTCTTTAAATAAATTTATACATAAAATTTTTTTTGCTAAATTTACATAGTTTTTTTTTTTTTATTAACAACTAGGTATTTTAGCATTATTTGCTTAAATGCTGGTGAATTTTTACTTCCTTTACATATCTTAACTCGTAGTGTCTGCTTGTCGAAAAAATTTTGGATCGATTTTAATCCCTTTCCCGTGACCCATTCGATCTGAAATTTTGCAAGCAGGCTCGTGGTAATGATAGAAATGATCTAACAAATTTTTTTAGTGATGCCAAAACAATGGAAACTTTTAAATTTTTCTACCAGAGTTAATAAAAAAAAATGTACAAAGGTTAGTTTTTATTATATTATTACCCCAACGACCACAAAAACAACAAGTCCAGCTATGACAACAACACAACATTTTGAATAAAACAAGAACAATATAGAAACATCATATTTCTCATTTTTTTTTAATTTTCAGAGATTTCCCTGGACCTGTTCCACCGATTTCAATGATTTTTGAAACAGACATCTTCCCATGAATTTGATGAATCATTTTCATTAAAAACGATCACTGTAGCTGCACCATTGAAGGCGTGATCGTGACAAGAACAACATAGAAAATTATATTTTTCAAGACTTTTTTTAGTTCTTCATTCAAATCTCGGGCCCTAATCGACCGATTTGGATGATTTTAAATAGCAAACTTTTCAGGATGTTATTGAATCATTTTTTATGCCAACGGGCACCCTAGCTGCCCGATTGATGCCGTCATCGTGATTTCCACAGACGGACAGACGGACAGACGGACATCGCTATATCAACTCCGGTTGTTATAAGGATCAGAAATATATATATATTATGGGGTCCAAAATTTTTTTTTCTAATTATTACAAACGGAATGCAAACTTATATATACCCTCTGCACACTGGAGTGGAGGGTATAAATATATATTGCGCACACTCATCGTGACTTAAATGCTGTAGCTCATACAATTTTTGTTGAACTAGTTCATGCTACATAGTTCAGAAAATAAAAGTTCAAATAAAGAGCGATAGAACTATGAGAAAGAACTAGTTCTTTTAAAATAATTGAAATAGAAGGAGCGCTCACTAAAAAGAACTAGAATGCCTAACACTACCAATTTTGAACATTGATTGAATTGGGTTTCTAGATCTGGTGGAAGAGACATCAAGGCATTTTGCAAGATTTAATTGAATGTTATTAAGTAAACACCATTTGTGTAGGTTGTCTAAATCATTCTGAAGGTTTAATACACCATTAATATAATTTTTTTTTATTATATATTTTTCATCAGCATATGTGACCTTCTCCGAGAAAAAACGGATTGTGTCAAAAACGGTGGATTCTGGTACATAAAAGGGTGTAGAAACTTTAAATGCGTTTTTTTCTCAAAACTTAATTTTCACACACTACATCCCTTTTCTCGGAGAAGGTCACATAAAGCAAATAATTTACAATAGAAAAACAATTCAATATATATGAAAAGATTAAAAAAGAGCGGACCCAAAATGTTATTACTCTACACATTCTATTCGAAAGATATGAATTTATCCACACAAAAGGAATTTGAATGGGAACCCATCCCTTGCAACGTAGAATAGAGAATATCTAAGGATACCTTATCAAAGCTCTTAGAGAAGTCAGTTTAAATGACCCCAACTTGTTTGCCTAATTCTAAAGCTGATAAACAATTCACCGAAAACCGTTTATTTTTGTGGTAGTTGATTCTCCTTAATAAAACCCATGTTGATATCGATATAGCTTTTTATAAGCCACGTGCTCAAAAATTTTCGAAACACATGTAAATTTGGATATCGGTCTTCAACTTGTTACGTCATCCTTTCTGTCATTCTTAGAAATGGGTGTAATAAATGCCAACTTCCATCTATCAATAAACACTCCTTGTTTAACTGACAAATTGAATATATAAGGTAGAGTAAAAGTAATGGATGGTGCGAATTTTTTTAAATAACAGTGCTAACCCTGTTATTTGTCATATATGTATATAGGAGAGCAAATAATAAAACGTTTAATGGTAAACAATTAACAATGGAACACAGTAGATTAAGCACAGCTATTTTTTCTAAGAAGCTCGCCGAATGACTCATGTTTCTTCTTTAACCCTTTTTGTTACTTTTAAGACTCAAGTCTTAAAGAAATGTTATTTTCGGAAAGTAATATTTGTCTAATTTTTTTTCCATTACGTTAGAAAACAAATTGTAATAATATAATGTTAATATTATATCGAGGGCTTATATTCAAAAAGTGCTATCTACATTTGACACCAATATTAATTTTTGACTTCAAACTGTTGTCTGATATAACTGTCAAATATAGTATTAATTTTGATAGCATACATGATTAGTACGACTATTTCTTAAAAGATATTGTAGCAAATCGTTCAACAAATACTTTCAGATCTTATTAATAAATTGGTTTTACACGTTCTCTTTAAAATAATTATTGATGCAGATAGCACTTTTTGAATATAAGCCCTCGATATGTACATATATAAAATTTTATTGTGATATTATATACACTGAATGTGCTCCCAATCAGGGACTGTGTATTATTTACTACAGATAAACTATTTGTTTATTTATAGTTTAATTGTATATATATTAGAATATAATATATAACAAATAAACATTAATAATAAAGAAAAAAATATAAAGTATTAGATTCCGAATGGGCTAGCTTAAGGACTTTAAGAAAGTATATATTTTGGGGACATTTTTAAACAAAAACGACAGACATACCTATTGATTTCAACTGCTGGTTTGTTCGGGAAGAATAAGAACATCTGAAAATATGCAAGAAGTACAGTGAAGAGGAAGGAAAGTACTTTCAGATGCCAGACATATTTTTTTTTTTTGAGAGTATACTATTTTTCCCTTCAAATCACAACTACGGCAACTGTGTAACCCTAAATTAGTAGAAAGGTAAACCAGATCGTGCTCAAAAATTTTTTCATTTCATTTATTACAGAACCATAATTCTGCCCATGAACGTTAAATCAGTGACAGCTATATAAATTTACTCACTGTACCACAGTACTCACTGTAGGAACGTAGTATTAGTGTGTAGTAATTTATTTTTACAATTTTACTTTATTAATTTTACCTTCTTGACAACTGCTTTTTATTTATATTTATATATAATTAATTCTGGAAGACAATTTCCCATGTTAATTTTAAACGAGTTTCCAAATAAAAATTAAGGCTGAACGAAACGTTGGGAAATCAATGGAATAAACGTCGTTTTATTTGCATATTTTTAAAATCGACCAGTAAGCTCAAAAAAACAATATTTTTTTTTACTCTACAGTTTTGATTGCGAAATCATTGAAAAACTTTTCTTAAAAAACCATTTTCGAAAATTTCGTTAATTTCAATATAACGCAACAGTGGCTAATTGCATGCAAATCACTTTTATGTTTTTTTGAATGAGCGTCTTATTTTGTGTGGTTTGGTTTTGGTGTGTTTGGATTGGCCTGTTCGAAAATTTTCATTCAAAAGTGAAAGAAATCAAAACGCATCGATTTGAAGTTTGAGCGCCCAGACGAATCCTGTGTCGCACCACTTCAAAACAAAATCGTTAAATCAATGGGTGGGTCTAAATAGCACAACTCTCTATATCTTTTAATTTTCAAAATTACCGTGGAGGTATTTCTACAATATCTTGACAAGGGAGTTATGGATATGCATTTTCACCGCTTCATAGGCATACTTATTTTGTGTTAGGTTGTCTTACTGTTCCCCATATCTAGCTTTACTTGTCTTCCCAACATACTTTGGAAAGACCGTAAAGCAAACTCTGTCAAAAATAAAATGTGCATTTCATATAATGAATAACAACGAAATGGACGCTTCTGATAGATTTGCTAAAGTACGTCCACTGATAGACACTTTGAATCGAAAATATCATCAGTTTGGAATATTTACAACCTATAATACGCGAGCAAACGGTTCCGTATTTTGGAAGACAACTGCAAGATGTTCATTCGTGGTAAACCAATCTTGTTGATTTTAAATACTGCGGTCCTTGCTCCGACAGTGAATATTTGTAGGAAGGTTATTCATATGCTGGCTCACCGTCATCATGCGATAAAAACGCTGACTTAGGAGCTTCTGTAATTTTAAAGTTGTTGGAATCACTTTAAAGTTCGGAGAATCATGCCGTATTCTTCGACATTGAAAAACCAACAATTTATTCATTGCTCGTTGGAATGACAATTCTGAAGGCACCGTTATTTCACCGTTACTTTTTTTGCAGCTTGTCCAAAAATTTTTACTAACCGTTATTCAAAAGATAAAAAATAAATGGTGAGTTTTGGTTGATTTTTTATAGGCTCAGAGTTCACAGTATTTTTTTAAGGTTTCTGTTTAACAGCCGCAACTTATCAATGACTATAACGAACATATGTGTGATGTATATCTGTGTGCGAACGCTATATTTAATTACCATGTTGCATTTCGTGGAGAAAAGTGGTGGTGACTGAATGCAGTCAATAATACTACAGTAAACGCTTGGAAAATCCACTGTCTTATTTCTAAAGCTGAAGGACACCGACCACAAACTACAAAATTACTGCTATTTCATAAAAAACCGGATGAAGAATAGCCTGTAAGGGATTTGGCGTTGTAAGAGATTGAAAATCCACAGCATATGCCACTTGCTGATGTTCGTTATTGGGAAAACTCCGGACAATAAACGGAAAGATGCAGTGAATGCCATTCGCAAATGGTTTACCAATGTAAAAAAATGTAATGTAATATTGCACCCCAACTGCTTTCATACATACCATTTAAATAACCAAAAATAAACAAAAATTAAAGTTTAAGTCTATAATACTAACAATAATATCCTCCTACTAACAATAATATCCTCCTTAAATAGAAAAAGTAATTTGTTTATATATTACAAAAATTGTGATTTGCACCTTACTAGCCAACGTTGCGTTTTCGCAATCGTCCACCACGGCCAACATAGGCTTTCGGTTTTTTTCTTTTTCCTTTTTTAGTGATCAAGAGGTCGCAAAGATCCACCACACCAAAATTTAATCTCTCATTATGCTTATTTTCTATTGTTATATTCAATTACGACCTAGAAAATTCGATAAAAGTGAACCATAAATTTCATTTTTATTTGTACATAAAATGTCTGGATAAAGAAGCTAAAAAGATATTTAAGTAATTCCATGATTCTACTACTGATGCATGTTAACATTTCGTTACTTATTGCTAATTTTTATTCCTCCAGATTGGAAAACAATCTCATGCTTTCATTAAGCAACTCCATATCGCTATCTCCGAGATAAGGGACACCTCTTCATTGACTAAACTTCCCTTTCACTATCGATGTCTGAGTAAAACGATACAGATGAATTATGAAATTGACCACGAAATTTGCTTTTTCATAATCCAATATGAAATGGAAGATGAAAATGATGATAATTCTAAATTAAAAACGGAACAGTAACAAGAAACAATAAATACGAGTATATCCACAATGATGGACATCGTATTATGTCATAGTCGTGTTACTATTGATTTTGTTGTTATTCTTTCACATTGTGGATTCTGAAAATTCATTATTGCGAATATTATTATTTAATGCGTCTTTACAATCGTCTGTTTGCGTGTGTATATGAACGTATGCTCAATACACGTTTGAATATTTGTAATATAAGTGCTGCTGTGCTTTAGTTGAAGCTGGCGAGTACAAAACAGGAAGTTCAATTGCGCATCCGCGCGTTCTCTGTCGTCATATTGGCGCTTTGCCTTCGTAGCGATACATTCAATATTCTTTTCTGTTTTTATTTTAAACAAGTTTAGTTTAAACGATAGTTATAATTAGTTTTAGAAACCGGTTGTCTTGTTTTAAAGATGATTTGTTGTTGTCAATATTAAAATTAGTTCTGTATATAAATAGAATACGTGTGGTAAGTAGTACGTGTTCCTTATATACTGATGCTCTTATAATAGATATTACATCCTAAATGTAAACTTTTGAAAATTGTAAATTAACAGGAAATCCGAAAGCAACGATGTACAGCATCGTGTTTTAAGTTCTAGAGAAACCGATAAACTAATCAAAATTGTTTTTATATTTATTAATTTATTTAGTAATAAATTTTTTTGTTTCGTGTTTTAAGAAATACAAGCAAGTCCCAATTTTCTACTTTATCTTATTTGCTATTAAATTCTATTATTCGCTTTTTTAAAATTTCGTTTTCAATTTAATCAAACTTTATTTAATTTTATGACTTTGTTAACAGTATTTTAACGCAAATATCTGTGTATCGAAAACTTTCTTATAGGTTTTTTTAAGGCATCTGCATTGCTACGCAGTAAATTTTTGTGTACAAAACACATGTCCCATTTCAATATTACGATCTGTTACAAATGCAATAACAACATAGTAAATATTCATAATACTCTCACATCACATGTGGTGATGCGATAGCACTTTAAAGAAGACACAATAAACACAAACATACCCCACGCACTGAATTTTGTAAAAAAAAATTCATATACTGTGACTATTTATTGCCAATAAACTCACACAAAGTTAACAAGGAATATGTGACATCCCAGCAAAATAACAAGTGGACTTATTACACTTTTTGTAATAAATATTTGAAAAATTAAATCAAATAAAAAGTTACGCAATATTTAATATTAAAAAAACAAGCGTTGTCTCCACGTTTTAGATCATATCTTGGTACAATAATGCCGGAACTACCCTATTTTAAACAGCAACTTCATAGAAATAATAAAAAAAAACAATATTATTCTAATTTTACGAATGAGTGTAATAAACAGATGGACATCGCTGCACCGTCTTCAGTTGTTAGAAACATCAGGAATAAATATATACTTTATGAGGTTGGAAATTAATTATTCGAGGCGTTACAAATGGAATGGCAAACTGTACAGTGGTGTGGAGGATGTTATAATAGCTCTGAGCCGGAAAGATAGCACTTTAGCTAAATTTGTGCATGAATGTCCATAAACGAAACAAACACGTCGTTCAAACCCGATCATATGACCTAGCAATTAGATTTAGTCATAATCGTTTATTTATGAGATCGTTTTTCTTCAGAATAGTTTAGTGAACTAGTTCGATCTTTTCGTTTAATTGTTGAAAATAAACTATGAGCTTCTAGTTCTTAACATTTCACGAATTTCCATAGCGAACGTCTTTGAGGCGATATGTAATATGTTTAGATATGGAATGATGTATGGACAATCGGTTCAGACTACAATTTTCAGAAAAGAAGTCAGACAGACTGTTAGGTATTGCTACATAAACTCAGAATGTTATTTGAATTAATTTTAGTCTTACTGCAGATACAAATAAAATATAAAAATGTAAAATAAAACCAAAAGGAATAGATTATATTTTTTTGTTGGGATACAAAAAAAAAAAAAATAAATAAACTGGAGTGTAGTAAACTTATGGTGTACACCTGTATTTGAGAGTTTTTTCATTTCATTATTAAAGTAACAAATTAGAAAAACTTCATATCTAGTAGAATAAATACCAGTAAGACTTATATATCAACTAAAACTACACTCATGGAATATTAACAGGAGTCCCAAAAAGAGTGCCAGATTTATATCTTGCGTCATTTTTATTTCCTATACCACTTTGAAGTCGGGGTATAATTAGTTTGTCCAGATGTTTGTAACTACTAAAAATATAGGACGCAGCCACAATATTTATTATTTTGATTGAGTGAGATTGACTCCTGAGTAGATATAAAGATTTCTATCTGTCCGGTTTTAGAGTGCGCAAACTATATACAGTTTGTCATGTAATTGTAAATATATTTGGATGAACACCTATAGGGCCATTTTTAATCAAAGTCGGCATGTTTAACTGTTTCTCGGCATCTATAATATTAACAGGCTAGGCGATTTCTTGGGACCTATGTTTTGTTCTACCATTTTATTCCGATCTTGACCAATGTATATTATTTCAAAAGGTATTTCTTTTTCGCCGTTTATAGATTTCTAAATTTGTTCTTTTATTTTTTGTAAATTGCATTTAAAGTTCTACTAACACATACATAAAATAATACATATGCCATGTGTGTTTTATTAAATTTGTTAATGTGTTTGTTTATGAGTTTGCTATCTTCGTCCACAATAATAATAACCATAAAAGTGTTGGTTTGTGAATTGGCTAAGTGAGAAATAAAGCTACCAAGAAATTGCACTCGAATTTCGAGTGCTGGAATCTGCTAGTTTAATTAAATCTAACTAACGACATTCAAATAAATATAGTTGGTATATCATTTAGTTTATATAATTGACCTCACTAAATATGCGTAATTTTTGAATATAGTCCTCCTATAATTTTACATCTGGATCTACGACTGTTTTCCCGAAAATTTGTTATAGGGTTTCCTATATCACTTTCGAACATTTTCGGAGTCATTGTCTGGGGGTGCGAAATTCCAAGTCAGGGTGAAAGTACTGGGCGAGTTTAGTAAAACTTCGAAAGGTTTTTTGCGACTTTTTATATTCTGATATTTTTCAGCTACAACTCAAGACCTATTGATGATTTTTCATTTCCTTCATGCTAAAACTCATAGAAGGGGAAAGTTTTACTTAAACTTAATCAAGTTGTCATCTTTCACAAAAAAAGAAACATCTTCCCTATAAGATTCAACTAAGCAAGACCATTTTAAGCGAAAAGTTGTTAAATTTTTAATGCCCGAAAATGCCACGAAGATTGTGATCTATAGTTGTGCACAATTTTTTATTAGATTTTAATTTTAGAATTTTACAATCAACTTCACAATTAATAAAAGCTAAGTAATCAAAAATATATAATTGGGTGCATTAGTTTGCTCTTATTAATAAAATTGTAGTCTCGGCTTTCCATTTCCATTCACAACTCTATAATCACCGTTCTGCGTTGCTACGACATTATGACATTTTGATATTCAAAACTCTCCCTATCATAGTACTGATTTTTTACTGTGAATGATTGATGCCATTCCCAACTATCAAGACTCTCGCATTATAGTATTCTAAACATATGTAGTTAAATAATATTTTAGTAGCTCACACAAAGTATCGTTATATAAGTATTTAAACTAACGTAGGAGTAAAAAATTATGGAAAGATATAAATGAGCTATAAAAATGAGTTGTTCGCAACACATTTTTTTTCTGAAATATAACTGCAATATCTACTCGTAGTTGTGGTTGCAAAAAATAATATTTAGTACATGTTATTTAAGATATCTTCAATTTTTCAGATAGTTAAATTGATATAAATTTAGAAATAAAAAATTGTATTGTCCGGAAAATGTTGGTTACAAGACGTGAAAGATCAAAGATAATTAATAGGTGAAATCATGGGCTATAGTGGTAAATCGTACCGTGAGTTAGAAAAGTCACAATAGGAGGATCGGAATAAAATCCATGGGCATTAAAAAATAAGAAAGAAACTACACCAGTTGCCAATATTTCTTTTCCGCTTATTTTATCGTTGGAGACAACGGATAACAGTCAAAATATTGTTTTCAGTCTTCCAGTCAGGAAGCACCCGAAAAATCCAAAGTTGATTTACACGTTAAGGTAAGACTACAACTGTAGTATTGAGACGATGAAAACTCGAATTTGTGGTAAAGAAAGTCCACCCGACAAATGTTCTTCACTTTAGATTAATTGACACTTTTATTTGGCCAGTTTGAGCAGATGACCGTAAATAATATTAGCTGCTTAATTCAAAAATAATTCAACACCATTGGTGCAAGTGTTATCTTCTTTATGACTCTTGTATTTATTTAACCATTTTCTCTTCTTTTCCCCCCCTATATCACTCCATATAATTAATATCAAATTTAGTGTTTATAAGGTGCCCATTTGATAGGCGATATCCAAAGAATGACTAAAACACAAACAACCAACTTACAAAGTTTTTCTTTCATATTTATAGATATTATAGATATCTATAGAATCAAGAAGAATTCAATGAATAAACGAAACTCAGCATCGATATAATTTTATACAAAAATTTTATAATATTTTTTTTTTTGAGATACGATCATACGCTTCCAAACCAATTAAACCGATCCATATGTCGCATAAAAAGCGCTGTTAATCACTTTTAAACGACACCTCCATTGAAATTTTACGCAATCTAGTTTTTAAGATATGTCAATTAACACACCTTTATGAGTTTGAAGCAGTTGGCCATGTTCGGGAACTGTAGGAACCGGTGTTCTAAGTAATTGATTTCTCAGTTTATTTTTTGCCTTGTGGATTACATATTTTCTGTACCATCATTGATCACTGATCAAACTTTTCCTTAAAATGTCAAAGTTTAGATACCCGGTCGCTCTCTAATCACAGGTAACGAAATCGCTGATGATGTATCCAAATTTGCCCAGAAATCACCATTAACATACAAATAATTGGTATAAATCAGTTAACGCTAATAATAATAACATTTACACTTGGTTGCCCGACAACAATACTATCAATCGTAAAAATATAATTATATTTGTAAGACTACGACTAGGTCATACCAAACTTGCTGATAGTAATATCATATCAGATAGTGATCCCCGTATTTGTGATTGTGACAACTAATGAACACTTAATATAGAGCACTTCCTTTAAGTTTGCCCCAAATTTATAAACCATAGAAATCAAATATTGCAGGAACTACTCCGCTCACCCTATTAACTTATCCCTCAGCTACCTCCATTAAGCAAATTACACTGTGCGATGAATGGTAGGGGTCAGTGATCGGAATGGGATGAAACTACCGGGGAAAGTTATATCGGTCAAAAAAAGTTATACGTGTCTGGGCATTTCAATGGGTTACGTCTAGGAATCGAGATATATCGATTTGAACTTAGCAGGTATCGTATAAGGGAATTTGTCACGTTTTGGGCTCTTTTGTTTGACATAACTCGAGAACCACTAGCCCGATTTTGCTGAAACAAATTTAGAAAAATTAGGAATTACAATTCCTTTAATCTGTTCATATAACGTATCGCTACATAGGCTATTGTTTCGCAGTTATAAATAAATGTATTAAGAAACAAGTAAGAAAATTATAGTCGGTCTAGACCGACTATACGATACACTATACCCTGCGCTTAGATACCCTATCTCTTAGGCCCAACTAATTGGATATAGAAAATAAGAATAAACCAAATTTGAGTGGCATTTTTATTAATTTTTTTGTCGGATGCTATGTCTATGTGGGGACTAGGTTCAGAAATGGACCGATAATGACCATGGTTGGTAAAGTCTCTTGTATTTTGCGAAAATATATACAGACAAAATTTGAGATAAATCAGTGCAATATTTTTGTTTTTTGATAGATTTAAGTGAAGATCGGGAAGCAGCTCTATATGGAGCCTATGACTAAGAGTTATCCCATAGGGATCATTTTTAGACTACTCATTTATGGATGTAATAAATGCATGCAAACCCAATTTGAGTAAGATCTATATGACAATTTGGATCTTATGGCAATTTATGTTGATTTCATAGGGGTCATTTGTATGAGGGCTAGGTCCGAACATAGACCGATTCTCATCAATTTCAATAGCGTTCATCCCATGGCCGATAAAAGATGAAATACCAAATTTCATCAAAATATATTCAATTTGCGACCTGCAGTTTGATTACAAGCTTACATGGACACACAGACGGACGGACGGATGGACGGTTAAATCGAATCAGATAGTGATTCTGATTCGATCGGTATAATTAAAGATGGGTGTAGGTCAAATATTTTTGGTTGTTACAAACAGCAGAACAAAGTCATTATACCCAAACCACATAGTGGTATAGGGTATAAAAAATATATTTTTTGCCTAAAAAATTAAATTTTTCATTTTTCAATTCCAGATGCGCCTGAATAATGCTGTCATTTCTAGAAAATTGGTAATGAATAATTCAAAGCAGTTTGCTATAAAAATTAATTCAGATTTTGAATTTTGATTGTGGAGGGGCAGAGGAAAGAAAAAAAAAATTCAAGAAGTAGCATTTTTTCCTCAATTCTTCAAAATTATACTCCTGAAAATATATTTACTGCTGATGAGAGTAGCGTTTTTATAAAGTTGTGCCAAGTCGAACATTAGCTCGAAAAGGGGACTCAGTCAAAGGTAATAAATCTCAAAAACAACATCTAACATTGTTATTTTTGTGTAACTCTGTGGGAACATACCAAAAAGTGTTTGCAATTTACTTCTTTATGTGATACACATGAATTATTTTTATTTAATAAAATGTTTAAGTTATTTTAATAACCCTGTTTTATACATGTTCGGATAATTGCCTTTTTCAAGTATTTAAAAGTATTCGTATAATTGCCTATTACGAGGTAATTAAACATGTTCGCTTTTATGCTTTCGCCGCATAATTACCCAAAAATTTTGTAAATTTTTATACAGTTTTGTCGTTTATTTGTTTCCGGCTTACGGAGTTCAAAAATGTTTCTTATAATTAATCTTTTTCAGACTCTTGGGTTAAAAATTGAAATGGAGCAACTACTAAGCAGAAGAATGCTGACAATGCACAAGTTATGTTGTTTGAAAGGAACTGCTCCATGCAGCACTGTCTTCAGTTTATTCTATATATATTTCTCTTGTTAAATAAATAAATAAACAATTCTCCACATTAAGTGACTAGGGTTTGAAAGCACTGAATTTCCAATTTCAAAATAAAGAAAACTACAATTTTTTGAAAAAATCGTACACATTAGAAATTTATTACAGAATTACTTTCAAAATGTTTTCGTTCTTAATGTATATAAACAAATTCATTATATATACAACTAATTCTATATGTCATTCATTATACCCTATACCACTATGTGGTTTGGGTATAATGACTTTTGATGAAATTTGGTATATAAGCTTTTATCGGCCATGGGATGAACGCTATTGAAATTGGTGAGAATCGGTCCACGTTCAGACCTAGCCCCCATACAAATTACCCCTACGAAATCGACATAAATTGCCATAAGATCCAAATTGTCATATAGATCTTACTCAAATTGGGTTTTGTATGCGTTCATTACGTCCATTATTGAATAGTCCAAAAATGATCCCTTTGGCCCCATATAGAGCTGCTTCCCTATCTTCACTTAAATCTATTAAAAAACAAAAATATTTCACTGATTCTTCTCAGATTTTGTTTGTATATATTTTTGCAAAATACAAGAGACTTTACCAAACATGATCAGGATCGGTCCATTTTTGGACCTAGACCCCATATAGATATTGCATGCGATATGAACTTTTTCATATCTGCAGCCAAAGAAATAAAAAAAATCCCACTCAAATTTGGTTTTTGCTTATTTTCTATGTCCAGTTAGTTGGGCCTAAGTCCCAACTAACGACGACTATAATTTTCTTACTTGTTTTATAATTTATTTTTTAATTTGCTTGAAATGTATTTAGCAAAAACTATTAATTAAAAACTTAACTAGAAAAATCTATCAAATCATAAAAAAAGTTAAACCGCGACTCATGTTAAAATTAAAACATTTATATATTGACTTTGAAAATTAAGACATTTTCAGTTAATTTAATTTCTATGTGAATCTGCTATTAGAATATTTATGGTAGGAATAAAAAAAATTATATATAATAATTTGAAGAAATAATTTGAAGAAATCAAAATTTTGGAATCCATTTTTATTAGTTAGGTTTGGTGGGTTCTTTCCATGCATGATTTTATTTTCTGTCTATTACGAATTTAAAAGCTTTTGGGCAAAAATAAAATTGAATGCCACTGGAAAACCCTCGATATATCAACTGTCAAAAAAAAATACTTAGCAAAATATATACGTATTTAAACCACGGCAGTTCGCATTATCCATAAACATATTTATAAACAAGTAAGAAAATTGCAGTCGGTCTTGGTCGACTATACGATACCCTATACTATGCGTTTATCTTAGATACAACTATCTCTTAGATACAACTAAATAAGCATAAACCAAATTTGAATGGCATTGGTATTAATTTTTTTGCCTTCGGATATGAAAAATTTATTTCGGATACTATATTTATAAGGGGACTAGGACGAAAAATGTACTGATCCTGACCATGTTTGGTAAGGTCACTTATTTTTTGCAAAAACATATCCAAACCAAATTTGAGAAAAATCTGTGGAATCTGTGTTTTTTGATAGATTAAAGTGAAGATCGGGAATCAGCTTCATATGGGGGCTCTGCCTAAGAATTGTCCTATAGGGTTTATTTTTGGGCTACTGATAAATGGATGTAATAAACATACACAAACCTAATTTGACCGAGATCTATATGATAATTTGGATATTATGATAATTTATGTCGATTTCGTAGGGGTCATTTGTATGGGAATTATGTCTGAACATGCACCGATTTTTACTAGCATTCATCCCATGGTCGATAGAAGCTTATATACTAAATTTCATCAAAATATATTCATATTTGCGACCTGTAGTTTGATTACAAGGTTTAGATGGACACACAGACGGACGGACGGACGGACGGACGGATATTGCTAAATCGACTCAGAAAGTGATTCTGAGTCGATCGGTATAATAAAAGATGGGTCTAGGTCAAATATTTTTGGTTGTTACAAACAGCAGCACAAAGTCATTATACCCAAACCACATAGTGGTATAGGGTATAATAAATTTAAGTGCGAGGAAAAAAATAAATCAATGGATGAATCAACAAAAAACATGTACATACATAGGTATATTTGTATATACATATATCAATAACATGGTGGCTTGGTTTTTTTCCACGCCAATGTAACCGTTGACACTCAAAATTTTTCTGTGATTACCCCTTTATATAAATTAATCACTGTTTATTTATACATACTCCTTATGTTTACCTTAATTTTTCACAAAAGAGAATTAGAGTTTCGTAGTACAATTCGATATTTTAACAAGAGTGTTAAATTCGGCTGTGCCGAATCTTTGATACCCTCCACCTCGGATTGAGTATTGATAATAAATGTAAAAAATATTTGAAAAAGTAAACAATTTGTTAAACTAAATAGATGATTTTTGTATATTTCAAGAGTTGGTCTATAAAGCCCTCTCACATTAGCAATTCGCGCTCCAACAAGGAAAGATCGTTTTCATCTTTTCTATTATATCGGATAAAATAAAACACGTTTCGGTGTTTGCTTTTTGGTCATCGTGGTTGCTGATCGGCATGCATTTAGGTTATATACCTATATGCATGCGTTTCCGGTTATATGACATAATCTCTCGTTTAATTTAAAGTTTTTGTAAATTAAATTGCTCGCCCTAACCTTCATTGCAAAAAAGTTCTCTCTATTTTTTTGTTAAAATATTGCCGTATATGGAAAATAAAATTTTTTTACATATTAAAAGGGTGTTTTCATTATTAGATTTTGTGGTAACACAAAATAGCACAATACAATACAAAATCTAACCCAGTGATGCCAACTTTTGATTTTGAATTAAATTATGTTAATAAAATGCCAAACGCAAAAAACCAAATATCCCAAAAATTTTTATTAACATATTTTGTTATCTTTATTTTCTGAAAAATTTAAAATTTTCATCCAAAAAAATTGTGAAAAACAATATAGAAATAACATTCTCATCCAATTGCGCTTTATCTATGTAACAATTTTTATGTTCGCAATTGTTAAATAGCATTTGGGGTTTTCTGAACTTAATTGAATTTAAATTAATGTTCTCTTATCCTGAAATGCTATTAATGTCTCCTGCATCGCAATATGTTTTTCAATTTCAGTTGATTTTTTAAATGTAAACATATTTGGTGTTTTCTGAATTTCTATTTATGTTTAAAGAATAAAATATATATTTTAAAAATTCAATTGATGTGTTCTAAATTTCAAGATATTATTTCCGACGTTTTAATATGATTATCCGAAATTCAATTAATATTTTCTTATTTATAATTGGAAATCTGAATTCCAGTTTTTAGAATTGATATTTTCCTAAAATTGAATGGAAAATTTAAAAGGCGCAATTCTAAATTTATGTGAATAATAACGTTTTAGTAATTATAAACAATTTTTAAAAATTATATGTAATCGCAGTCAGATATTTTGTAGGTAAAGCAGAATAATAATTTTATATAAATATGCAGAACTGTTTTTAAAGCAAGAAACTCATTGCTTCTTCTTTACTCAGCACTGTATATACTTTTAACATTGTTGTGTTTAGACATCTAATTGAAAATGTTGACATTCATGTTAAAATAGAAATAACTATTGCAAAGCTAATTAGAACAACAATTGTGGCGCCATCTACTGTGGCATAGTCACACTGCGCAAAATGAAGACACACTCTGTTTGTTAATGCAAAAGAAATGTATTTTCCCTAAAACAAAATATTGCAGAATTTTATATAAATGACATGCGGTTATTATTTATATACATATCGCACCTGTACCTCTAAAGTGAATCAACTCAAAATTTACAAATTTTCAGTAGAGGCAAAAAACGGTTTTTTTTTTTAATATTTAGTATAAAATTTAAAAACAGTTGTTTTATTGTAAAGAATTGCGAATAATAAGTATACAACAGTAGTTGTTTTTGCAATTTTTTCAGTGATCATCAAAAATAACAAGCTTTATAAAGAAGCTACTCTTATAACACAAAGAGGTTTACAACTGTATTTTTTTTTTGCGAAAGACTAGAAAAATCGATGTAAGATTTTTACAGTGGATAGATATGACCACAGTGTATCATTTTCTTGCAAAAAGTTAAAATTGAAAAATTTTGAGTTGACTCACTTTAGAGGTATTATTTATTTAATATACATATGTTTGTATGTATATGTAAATATTACAAAAAAATACAACAGCAAAATACTACAAAATCAACATCAATGTATTTTATATTGCTTTTTTTTTAGCTAATAAATAAATATTACTTTTTTAATAATAAACAAAACCCATACGTTTTTCCATAATTATTTTACAAATATGACCATAAGTTTGGCATATGAACTTCTTGTTGTGTTTACAAAATAGAGTTACCTAGTTCATTATATATGGACATTTCTGGGCAAACGGTTAACATTTATTATCATTAGTATTATTTTAATAATATATATGCTCTATAATTAACAAACTTCCCTTTTTATATGCGCATTTCAAGAAATAAATCATAATAATGCATCCAGTAAATTTGCATTACATTTTTAACAGGGTAACATTATTCACCATTAGTGGCAGCAAGCAATAATGATAGAACTAAAGGCTTAGTGAACCACACGTAACAGTAACGTAACGTGTCAGCTGTTATTAGTTACATGAAAAGCGTTGGACGTTCCGGTTACGTTCAGCAATGTTCTAAATGCTTCTCATGTATATGTATATTGCTATTTGCAAAACTTGTGATGTTACATGGTGTCTCGACTAGCTACAGTTCATGGCAATGAACAAGTCAATGGCTAGTGGAGACCGCTAATGTTCATGTCATGACTTTAAAATCCAACTTTTCGCCATGACAGAAATTCTGCCATAAACCCTGCCATTAATTTGAAGTTTCAGTCGATTTTGACGTTTAAGTATTTAAAAATGGCCCAACTTAAATCAAATAAAAGCCAAATTAATAATTTCATTAATATGTATCGCGAATATGAGTGTTTATGGAACTACAAAAGTGAAAACTGTAAACAACGGATTTAAAAAGAAAGCGTGGGAGGAAATTGGACACAGATTTAAGTGTTTACAGTTCAAAGACATTTTGGAATTGAAATGTCTAGACATAATTTGCCCACTTCGCGTTTTGACGTTATTATATTTTTCTGACTTGAACATTGCCATGAATTACAGCCAGACGAGACACCGTGTTATAAAAATCCCAGAATATTGACATTTATAATAAATAAATAAATGATTTATTATATATATTTATTGAGATTTATTATATATATATATTATTTAATATATGTATGTATATAAATATTACACATAAAAAATACAATACCAAAAGTTATTGTTGTATTATTCTTTAAATAAATTAAAACATAATTTTTTTTTTTTGGTAAATTTACATTGTTTTATTTTGCTTTAGATGTTGATGAATTTTAACTCCCTTTATATTAACTGGTAGTGTCTTCTCTGCTTGTCGACAAAAGTGTGGGTCGATTTTTAACCCCTTTTCCGTGACTCAATTGATCTGAAACTTTGCCAAAACAATGGAAACTTTTAAATCTTTCTACCAGAGTTGATAAAAAAATGTACAAAGGGTTAGTTCTTATTATATCATTACCACAACGACCACAAAAACAACAAGTCCAACTATGACAACAATACAACATTTAGAATAACAACAAGAACAATATGGAAACATATTTTTCATTTTTTTTTTTACTTTTTCAGAGATTTCCCCGGTGAAGCATTTTAATGATTTTTGAAATAAAAATATGCCATGATCTTGGTGAATCATTCTCACTAAAATGATCACCCGAGCTGTCCTATTGAGGGCTTGATCGTGACAAGAGCAACATAGAACATCATATTTTTTCAAGACTTTTTCCAGTTTTTCCTTCAAATCTCGGGCCTAAACAACCAATTTGGGCGATTTTAAACGGAAAACTTCTCAGAATGTAAGTGAATCATTTTTTATGCCAACGAGCACCCTACCTGGCCAATTGAAGTTGTCTTCGTGATTTCCACAGACGGACAGACAGACATCGCTATATCAACTCTGGTTGTTATAAGGATCATTTATGGGGTCCAAAATTTTTTTTCTAATTATTACAAACGGAATGACAAACTTATATATACCCTCTGCACACTGGAGTGGAGGGTATAAAAAACAATTTTTAAAATATTTTTATCTGAATTTTTAAATTTCAAAATTTAATTTTTTAATTTTCAATTTTTAATTTCTAATTTTTAATTATTTATTTTTAATTTTTAATATTTAATTTTTAATTTTTAATTTTTAATTTTTAATTTTTAATTTTTAATTTTTAATTTTTAATTTTTAATTTTTAATTTTTAATTTTTAATTTTTAATTTTTAATTTTTAATTTTTAATTTTTAATTTTTAATTTTTAATTTTTAATTTTTAATTTTTAATTTTTAATTTTTAATTTTTAATTTTTAATTTTTAATTTTTAATATTTAATTTTTAATATTTAATTTTTAATTTTTAATTTTTAATTTTTAATTTTTAATTTTTAATTTTTAATTTTTAATTTTTAATTTTTAATTTTTAATTTTTAATTTTTAATTTTTAATTTTTAATTTTTA
>OY821521.1:133728151-133730288 GCA_963682025.1 Cordilura impudica
CCATTTTCCAAATGTTTCTCTTTCATTCAATTTTCATTTTTCGTTTTTCATGAGGGATTAGATTTTTTTTTTATATTGGCGACTTTTTTTTATTATATCGTGATAACGATAAATAAAAATATGTGGCTATATTTCTAACATAGCTATTGTAGTTGTGTTTGTTAGTATGATTGCATATTTTTTTGTGACATTTTTTGAACTGTGAATGTTGTTGTATAACTATTATATTCAACCACTGAAATATTACAATAAACACACTGGGTTTTTTAGATGTGTCTACATATTTTTGCTCGTATCTAAGCACGGTGATGCCCGATTTACCCCATTTTAAACACCAACCTGGAGGAAATAATGGCAAATGATATTGTCGTAACTTACCAGGTAAATGATTTAGTTTGTGAATGAGCGTGATTTCAACAGACAGACGGACATCGCTTTATCGACTCGAGCTGTGATAACGATCAAGAATACATACATATACTTTGTGGGAATGACAAACTTATATATACCCTCTGCCACTGATGCGTGGAGGGTATAAAAAGAACGTAATAAAATAAAGTCACCGTATACGTACTTAAAAATATACCCGAAAAGAGGTTACATATATACCAATTTTCATGAAATATATATTTGTATAATTGCGGCCTTTAGCTTGCGTATACTGACTGACATTCACACATTGGGTTGAAATGTGTCAAAAGTGAGTATTAATTCAAAGGCTGAAGCTAATATATTGTAAGACGTTTTGGTATTATTGGCATTAAAGCAGATACAATTCGCCACAATAGCTATCAAAAAAAAATGTTCCGCGTTGTTTACTTTTTAAACTCTTTCTTTTAACTCATACTCTCTGTCTGTATGTCTACCATGGGGTAACCCCATTCCCCCTCACCCAATTGATGTTAAACTTGGCCCATAATCTTGTTGTGACTATAGATTAATTTTGGGGTAATCACGCACAGCCACACATAGTCACGCACAGTCACAGAGTGGTTTAAAACCCATTTCCCCTTATCCGATCGATATGAAACTTGGTTGATAGACTTGCCGTGAAAACGGATTAACTTTGACAGAGTCACGCAAGTCCCGCACAGTCACGGAGAGATTAAAACCTCACTATTTAAACTTTGTCCATAGACTTGTTGTGGCCAAAGATTAATTTTGAGATGGTTACACACACTCACACAGTCACCCACAATCACGGAGTGATTTAAACCCCATTTCCCCTTATCCAATCAATCTGAAACCTCGTCAACAAAAACAGCGTAAGATGTACGACGTAAGACGAAATCGGTGTGAATTATGATTGTATTGGTGAAAAAATTATGATATGTAGTAACCTTTTTGTTGCTGTTTTTTGTATAATATTTCTTTACTTTTTATTGGAATTTATAATTAACTAGCTGTTTTTACCCGGTCTTGCCCGGGATAAAAAGGTATTTGACTTTAAAAATGGTTCACTATTCTTACCAGGCGCTGAGTACTTAGTCCCCAATGAACAAATTCCCAAGAAAATGAACTTTCTCACCAAAAATTTGTATGGGCAGTAATTCATTTTTTATTTCAATTAAAAATTTCTTGATTTTTTAATTTAGAAGTTTTTCATAAGATACTGGAAAAAAAAATGGTTCAAAAATAAGCTGTGAAACCGCTTTAAGTTTTTTTTTTTAAGTTTATTTATAAACATCAACTATAACGGAATGGTTTGAAAATTAAACGAATCAGAACTTTTTAAAAATTGAATTACTTCATTCAATAAGTGATCATCATTGAGCAGAAAAGTCAAATTCATTGAAGTTTCAACAATGAAAAATTATTGCGACGTTTAAACTGCAAGGTTTCTTTAATCAACTGCTTATAGTATATGTGTGGTCTATTTTGATCAACAGGTAATTATTTCCCAAGTCGATAGTAAACTTGGCCTTGAATCTATTGAAGATTGAAATTTTCAAAATAGTACGTTTTACGATCATCTAAATAAACATTAAAACAAACAAAAATAACTTGAACGTTGGCATAAAATTGTCCCGAATAATATTTGTCGCTCCGAATGAAGTCATTTGAAATCCAGAGTTATACGCTTGTATGTTTGCCAGAAAATGCTTTATCAAATTATGCAAGGGCTCCGGTGGTGGAT
>OY821521.1:133730488-133737988 GCA_963682025.1 Cordilura impudica
AAAATTAAAAATTAAAAATTAAAAATTAAAAATTAAAAATTAAAAATTAAAAATTAAAATTAAAAATTAAAAATTAAAAATTAAAAATTAAAAATTAAAAATTAAAAATTAAAAATTAAAAATTAAAAATTAAAAATTAAAAATTAAAAATTAAAATTGAAAAATTAAAAATTAAAAATTAAAAATTTAAAATTAAAAATTAAAAATTAAAAATTAAAAATTAAAAATTAAAAATTAAAAATTAAAAATCAAAAATTAAAAATTAAAAATTAAAAATTAAAACTTAAAAATTAAAAATTAAAAATTAAAAATTAAAAATTAAATATTAAAAATTAAAAATTAAAAATTAAAAATTAAAAATTAAAAATTAAAAATTAAAAATTGAAAATTAAAAATTAAACATTAAAAATTAAAAACTAAAAATTAAAAATTAAAAATTAAAAAATAAAAATTATAAAATAAAAATTAAAAATTAAAAATTAAAAATTAAAAATTAAAAATTAAAAATTAAAAATTAAAAATTAAAAATTAAAAATTAAAAATTAAAAATTAAAAATTAAAAATTAAAAATTAAAAATTAAAAATTAAAAATTAAAAATTAAAAATTAAAAATTAAAAATTAAAAATTAAAAATTAAAAATTAAAAATTAAAAATTAAAAATTAAAAATTAAAAATTAAAAATTAAAAATTAAAACTTAAAAATTAAAAATTAAAAATTAAAAATTAAAAATTAAAAATTAAAAATTAAAATTAAAAATTAAAAATTAAAAATTAAAAATTAAAAATTAAAAATTAAAAATTAAAAATTAAAAATTAAAAATTAAAAATTAAAAATTAAAAATTAAAAATTAAAAATTAAAAATTAAAAATTAAAAATTAAAAATTAAAAATTAAAAATTAAAAATTAAAAATTAAAAATTAAAAATTAAAAATTAAAAATTAAAAATTAAAAATTAAAAATTAAAAATTAAAAATTAAAAATTAAAAATTAAAAATTAAAAATTAAAAATTAAAAATTAAAAATTAAAAATTAAAAATTAAAAATTAAAAATTAAAAATTAAAAATTAAAAATTAAAAATTAAAAATTAAAAATTAAAAATTAAAAATTAAAAATTAAAAATTAAAAATTAAAAATTAAAAATTAAAAATTAAAAATTAAAAATTAAAAATTAAAAATTAAAAATTAAAAATTAAAAATTAAAAATTAAAAATTAAAAATTAAAAATTAAAAATTAAAAATTAAAAATTAAAAATTAAAAATTAAAAATTAAAAATTAAAAATTAAAAATTAAAAATTAAAATTAAAAATTAAAAATTAAAAATTAAAAATTAAAAATTAAAAATTAAAAATTAAAAATTAAAAATTAAAAATTAAAAATTAAAAATTAAAAATTAAAAATTAAAAATTAAAAATTAAAAATTAAAAATTAAAAATTAAAAATTAAAAATTAAAAATTAAAAATTAAAAATTCAAAATTAAAAATTAAAAATTAAAAATTAAAAATTAAAAATTAAAAATTAAAAATTAAAAGTTAAAAATTAAAAATTAAAAATTAAAAATTAAAAATTAAAAATTAAAAATTAAAAATTAAAAATTAAAAATTAAAAATTAAAAATTAAAAATTAAAAATTAAAAATTAAAAATTAAAAATTAAAAATTAAAAATTAAAAATTAAAAATTAAAAATTAAAAATTAAAAATTAAAAATTAAAAATTAAAAATTAAAAATTAAAAATTAAAAATTAAAAATTAAAAATTAAAAATTAAAAATTAAAAATTAAAAATTAAAAATTAAAAATTAAAAATTAAAAATTAAAAATTAAAAATTAAAAATTAAAAATTAAAAATTAAAAATTAAAAATTAAAAATTAAAAATTAAAAATTAAAAATTAAAAATTAAAAAATAAAATTAAAAATTAAAAATTAAAAATTAAAAATTAAAAATTAAAAATTAAAAATTAAAAATTAAAAATTAAAAATTAAAAATTTAAAATTAAAAATTAAAAATTAAAAATTAAAAATTAAAAATTAAAAATCAAAAATTAAAAATTAAAAATCAAAAATTAAAAATTAAAAATTAAAACTTAAAAATTAAAAATTAAAAATTAAAAATTAAATATTAAAAATTAAAAATTAAAAATTAAAAATTAAAAATTAAAAATTAAAAATTAAAAATTAAAAATTAAAAATTAAAAATTGAAAATTAAAAATTAAAAATTAAAAATTAAAAATTAAAAACTAAAAATTAAAAATTAAAAATTAAAAAATAAAAATTATAAAATAAAAATTAAAAATTAAAAATTAAAAATTAAAAATTAAAAATTAAAAATTAAAAATTAAAAATTAAAAATTAAAAATTAAAAATTAAAAATTAAAAATTAAAAATTAAAAATTAAAAATTAAAAATTAAAAATTAAAAATTAAAAATTAAAAATTAAAACTTAAAAATTAAAAATTAAAAATTAAAAATTAAAAATTAAAAATTAAAAATTAAAAATCAAAAATTAAAAATTAAAAATTAAAAATTAAAAATTAAAAATTAAAAATTAAAAATTAAAAATTAAAAATTAAAAATTAAAAATTAAAAATTAAAAATTAAAAATTAAAAATTAAAAATTAAAAATTAAAAATTAAAAATTAAAAATTAAAAATTAAAAATTAAAAATTAAAAATTAAAAATTAAAAATTAAAAATTAAAAATTAAAAATTAAAAATTAAAAATTAAAAATTAAAAATTAAAAATTAAAAATTAAAAATTAAAAATTAAAAATTAAAAATTAAAAATTAAAAATTAAAAATAAAAAATTGAAAATTAAAAATTAAAAATTAAAATTAAAAATTAAAAATTAAAAATTAAAAATTAAAAATTAAAAATTAAAAATTAAAAATTAAAAATTAAAAATTAAAAATTAAAAATTAAAAATTAAAAATTAAAAATTAAAAATTAAAAATTAAAAATTAAAAATTAAAAATTAAAAATTAAAAATTAAAAATTAAAAATTAAAAATTAAAAATTAAAAATTAAAAATTAAAAATTAAAAATTAAAAATTAAAAATTAAAAATTAAAAATTAAAAATTAAAAATTAAAAATTAAAAATTAAAAATTAAAAATTAAAAATTAAAAATTAAAAATTAAAAATTAAAAATTAAAAATTAAAAATTAAAAATTAAAAATTAAAAATTTAAAATTAAAAATTAAAAATTAAAAATTAAAAAATAAAAATTAAAAATTAAAAATTAAAATTAAAAATTAAAAATTAAAAATTAAAAATTAAAAATTAAAAATTAAAAATTAAAAATTAAAAATTAAAAATTAAAAATTAAAAATTAAAAATTAAAAATTAAAAATTAAAAATTGAAAATTAAAAATTAAAAATTAAAAATTAAAAATTAAAAATTAAAAATTAAAAAGTAAAAATTAAAAATTAGAAATTAAAAATTAAATATTAAAAATTAAAAATTAAAAATTAAAAATTAAAAATTAAAAATTAAAAATTAAAAATTAAAAATTAAAAATTAAAAATTAAAAATTAAAAATTAAAAAGTAAAAAATAAAAATTAAAAATTAAAAATTAAAAATTAAAAATTAAAAAATTAAAAATTAAAAGTTAAAAATTAAAAATTAAAAATTAAAAATTAAAAATTAAAAATTAAAAATTAAAAATTAAAAATTAAAAATTAAAAATTAAAAATTAAAAATTAAAAATTAAAAATTAAAAATTAAAAATTAAAAATTAAAAATTAAAAATTAAAAATTAAAAATTAAAAATTAAAAATTAAAAATTAAAAATTAAAAATTAAAATTAAAAATTAAAAATTAAAAATTAAAAATTAAAAATTAAAAATTAAAAATTAAAAATTAAAAATTAAAAATTAAAAATTAAAAATTAAAAATTAAAAATTAAAAATTAAAAATTAAAAATTAAAAATTAAAAATTAAAAATTAAAAATTAAAAATTAAAAATTAAAATTGAAAAATTAAAAATTAAAAATTAAAAATTAAAAATTAAAAATTAAAAATTAAAAATTAAAAATTAAAAATCAAAAATCAAAAATTAAAAATTAAAAATTAAAAATTAAAACTTAAAAATTAAAAATTAAAAATTAAAAATTAAAAATTAAATATTAAAAATTAAAAATTAAAAATTAAAAATTAAAAATTAAAAATTAAAAATTAAAAATTAAAAATTAAAAATTAAAAATTAAAAATTAAAAATTAAAAATTAAAAATTAAAAATTAAAAATTAAAAATTAAAAATTAAAAATTAAAAATTAAAAATTAAAAATTAAAAATTAAAAATTAAAAATTAAAAATTAAAAATTAAAAATTAAAAATTAAAAATTAAAAATTAAAAATTAAAAATTAAAAATTAAAAATTAAAAATTAAAAATTAAAAATTAAAAATTAAAAATTAAAAATTAAAAATTAAAAATTAAAAATTAAAAATTAAAAATTAAAAATTAAAAATTAAAAATTAAAAATTAAAAATTAAAAATTAAAAATTAAAAATTAAAAATTAAAAATTAAAAATTAAAAATTAAAAATTAAAAATTAAAAATTAAAAATTAAAAATTAAAAATTAAAAATTAAAAATTAAAAATTAAAAATTAAAAATTAAAAATTAAAAATTAAAAATTAAAAATTAAAAATTAAAAATTAAAAATTAAAAATTAAAAATTAAAAATTAAAAATTAAAATTGAAAAATTAAAAATTAAAAATTAAAAATTAAAAATTAAAAATTAAAAATTAAAAATTAAAAATTAAAAATTAAAAATTAAAATTAAAAATTAAAAATTAAAAATTAAAAATTAAAAATTAAAAATTAAAAATTAAAAATTAAAAATTAAAAATTAAAAATTAAAAATTAAAAATTAAAAATTAAAAATTAAAAATTAAAAATTAAAAATTAAAAATTAAAAATTAAAAATTAAAAATTAAAAATTAAAAATTAAAAATTAAAAATTAAAAATTAAAAATTAAAAATTAAAAATTAAAAAATAAAAATTAAAAATTAAAAATTAAAAATTAAAAATTAAAAATTAAAAATTAAAAATTAAAAATTAAAAATTAAAAATTAAAAATTAAAAATTAAAAATTAAAAATTAAAATTAAAAATTAAAAATTAAAAATTAAAAATTAAAAATTAAAAATTAAAAATTAAAAATTAAAAATTAAAAATTAAAAATTAAAAATTAAAAATTAAAAACTTAAAAATTAAAAATTAAAAATTAAAAATTAAAAATTAAAAATTAAAAATTCAAAAATTAAAAAATTAAAAATTAAAAATTAAAAATTAAAAATTAAAAATTAAAAATTAAAAATTAAAAATTAAAAATTAAAAATTAAAAATTAAAAATTAAAAATTAAAAATTAAAAATTAAAAATTAAAAATTAAAAATTAAAAATTAAAAATTAAAAATTAAAAATTAAAAATTAAAAATTAAAAATTAAAAATTAAAAATTAAAAATTAAAAATTAAAAATTAAAAATTAAAAATTAAAAATTAAAAATTAAAAATAAAAAATTTGAAAATTAAAAATTAAAAATTAAAAATTAAAATTAAAAATTAAAAATTAAAAATTAAAAATTAAAAATTAAAAATTAAAAATTAAAAATTAAAAATTAAAAATTAAAAATTAAAAATTAAAAATTAAAAATTAAAAATTAAAAATTAAAAATTAAAAATTAAAAATTAAAAATTAAAAATTAAAAATTAAAAATTAAAAATTAAAAATTAAAAATTAAAAATTAAAAATTAAAAATTAAAAATTAAAAATTAAAAATTAAAAATTAAAATTAAAATTAAAATTAAAATTAAAATTAAAAATTAAAAATTTAAAATTAAAAATTAAAAATTAAAAATTAAAAATTAAAATTAAAAATTAAAAATTAAAAATTAAAAATTAAAAATTAAAAATTAAAAATTAAAAATTAAAAATTAAAAATTAAAAATTAAAAATTAAAAATTAAAAATTAAAAATTAAAAATTAAAAATTAAAATTAAAAATTAAAAATTAAAAATTAAAAATTAAAAATTAAAAATTAAAAATTAAAAATTAAAAATTAAAAATTAAAAATTAAAAATTAAAAATTAAAAATTAAAAATTAAAAATTAAAAATTAAAAATTAAAAATTAAAAATTAAAAATTAAAAATTAAAAAGTAAAAATTAAAAATTAAAAATTAAAAATTAAAAATTAAAAATTAAAAATTAAAAATTAAATTTAAAAATTAAAAATTAAAAATTAAAAATTAAAAATTAAAAATTAAAAATTAAAAATTAAAAATTAAAAATTAAAAATTAAAAATTAAAAATTAAAAATTAAAAATTAAAAATTAAAAATTAAAAATTAAAAATTAAAAATTAAAAATTAAAAATTAAAAATTAAGAAGTAAAAAATAAAAATTAAAAATTAAAAATTAAAAATTAAAAATTAAAAATTAAAAATTAAAATTAAAAATTAAAAATTAAAAATTAAAAATTAAAAATTAAAAATTAAAAATTAAAAATTAAAAATTAAAAATTAAAAATTAAAAATTAAAAATTAAAAATTAAAAATTAAAAATTAAAAATTAAAAATTAAAAATTAAAAATTAAAAATTAAAAATTAAAAATTAAAAATTAAAAAATTAAAAATTAAAAATTAAAAATTAAAAATTAAAAATTAAAATTAAAAATTAAAAATTAAAAATTAAAAATTAAAAATTAAAAATTAAAAATTAAAAATTAAAAATTAAAAATTAAAAATTAAAAATTAAAAATTAAAAATTAAAAATTAAAAATTAAAAATTAAAAATTAAAAATTAAAAATTAAAAATTAAAAATTAAAAATTAAAAATTAAAAATTAAAAATTAAAAATTAAAAATTAAAAATTAAAAATTAAAAATTAAAAATTAAAAATTAAAAATTAAAAATTAAAAATTAAAAATTAAAAATTAAAAATTAAAATTAAAAATTAAAAATTAAAAATTAAAAATTTAAAATTAAAAATAAAAAATTAAAAATTAAAAATTAAAAATTAAAATTAAAATTAAAAATTAAAAATTAAAAAATTAAAAATTAAAAATTAAAAATTAAAAATTAAAAATTGAAAATTAAAAATTAAAAATTAAAAATTAAAAATTAAAAATTAAAAAGTAAAAATTAAAAAGTAAAAATTAAAAATTAGAAATTAAAAATTAAATATTAAAAATTAAAAATTAAAAATTAAAAATTAAAAATTAAAAATTAAAAATTAAAAATTAAAAATTAAAAAGTCAAAAATAAAAATTAAAAATTAAAAATTAAAAATTAAAAATTAAAAATTAAAAAATTAAAAATTAAAAGTTAAAAATTAAAAATTAAAAATTAAAAATTAAAAATTAAAAATTAAAAATTAAAAATTAAAAATTAAAAATTAAAAATTAAAAATTAAAAATTAAAAATTAAAAATTAAAAATTAAAAATTAAAAATTAAAAATTAAAAATTAAAAATTAAAAATTAAAAATTAAAAA